>JAGKQA010000070.1:0-191114 GCA_022609195.1 Plenodomus libanotidis
ATTATTTATTATAATTAACAATGAAATTCTACTCAATTTATTAAAGAGTTTATATATAAAGTAATTATATTATTAAATTTTATTATTAACTTATTTAAGTATAAGTCATTGTTATTATTATTCGAAACCATATTATCAAGGCAGATAAACGAAAATATAAATAATAATTTAGTGTTAATTGCTTATTAAAGAAACTCTTATTTAAATAAGGTTGCTGTAGTGGAATCGTTTGCCAGCCTGGATGCCGGTCCACATGCACGGGACCCATTCAATCACGTTTTATATGTACTTCCTTATTCTTGGCATCCACAGTAGCTTATTCGTTTTTTTAGTTTTCGAGACTGCCTCGGGATTGCAAAATCCTGCATCAGATATTTTCACATCCTTTGCGCCAACTTCATGGAAACAGATAAAGACAAGACGCAAATAGGTCGCGGCGCACGTCCTGGTTCATATGTACCTAAACACCTGGAGGTTGCAGGATCGAAACCCGCTGCAGCTATCATCATTATTTTTGAATTTTGATCAAGCTTCAATGCATCCAAAACATTTTCTTTTCGCGAACAAGAAGTTTGGCATATATGCATTGTGAGGGTTTCCCCTCGGCAATGGCTACTTGTAACAATGTTTTGTTGTGCAGTGAGTAGCTTACGAACGGGCATCGACATGTGCCGTGTTCTGCCTGCTTTCTCAGGGGCACTGGTTTGCCATGTGGCGTTTCTAGCCGTCTTTCGGATTTACTTTCACCCTCTTGCGTCGATTCCTGGCCCACGACTTGCGGCATTGACAAGATGGATAGAGGCCTACTACGAGTTAATCCACGGCGAAGGCGGCCAATTCCTATTCAAGTATCGCGAGTGGCATGAGCAGTATGGTCCAATCATCCGCATCAGCCCCAACGAGGTCCACATCCAGGACTCTTCGTTCTACGAAACATTATATTCCACAGTCAAGCCTGCTAGCAAGCTGAAAGACCTGGAACATCGCTTCAACAACCCCAAATCGGCTTTCGCTACATCTGACCATCATCTACACCGCCTACGCCGGAGCGCTCTGAGTCCGTTCTTTTCGAAGCGCAAGATAACGGAACGTGGGGCTCTTCTTCAGGATCACGTCGACGAGCTATGTAATCGACTCAAGACGGAGTTTCAGAATCAAGACCGCGTTCTCATTGTGAACGACATGTGGGGCTGCCGGACGATGGACATCATTGCCGAATATCTTTTCGACCGACAATACAAATTTATCCGGGAACCCAATTTCCAAGCCTCTTTGGTAGTCTCTATTTCCGCTCTACTGGAACCAGTCCACCGGACTACACAGTTTCCATGGGCTGTGAAATTACTGTATAGTCTCCCGGACTCCTTCGTGGAATGGATGAGCTCTGATATGAAGGCTGTCTTTGCCTTCAACAATGCGAGTCCTTGTCCCCAACTATCGTGTGCATTCATCACTCACGGTGTGTGGCAAGGAAATGATGGTTCAGGTTAAGGAGGCTTTACATCGTGCGACGCAGAAAGAACAGCCCGACACCATCTGCAAGTTCATAATCCAGTCCGACCTTCCCAAGTCTGAAATTACTGCAGAAAGACTTCAACATGAGGCTATCAGCGTTGTGGGCGCCGCTGCTGAGACGACAATTCGACCGTTGTCAATCTCCATTTTCCACATTGTTAATAACGCTGCAGTCTACCGCCGACTTACTGCAGAGCTCAAGGAGGCCGCTCCAAATTCTGATAGCACGCCATCGTGGGAAGAACTTGAGAAGCTGCCCTTTCTGTCGGCGTGCATATATGAATATCCGTTCTCGATGGCCCGCTATTACCTAAGTACACTCTGTTGTCTGCAAGAATTTTGGGCTAACACCTCGACATTGCAGCTCTGAGACTCGCGTACGGCACATCACAGCGCACTCCCCGTATCTTCGACCAGGAAGAGATTTGTACAAGAACTACGTAATCCCACGGGGATCGATTATCAGCATGAATATATACGATGTATCCCATGACGAAGCCATTTTCCCCGACAGTTTCAATTACAAGCCTGAAAGGTGGCTGGGGAACCCGCGAGCTCCTGATAGACGGCAGCTGTCACAGTACTTGGTCACGTTTGGTCGAGGAACTCGTTCATGTGTCGGTCTCCAACTAGCTTGGGCCGAGCTCTATGTCGGCCTGGCCAGCATATTCCGACAATTTGATCTGGAGCTCTACGAGACTAACGACTCGGACGTCGAGCTGGCAAGAGACCGGTTCATGCCTCGGCTCGTTGCAAGTAGCAAGGGCGTTCGCGTTGTTGTTAAGTGAGACGTACATTCAAATAGTCTTTTTTGTTATGATACCACGAGTTACGACCCCTCTGCTACATAGTATCGTCAGGCTTTCACTCGGCCTTAGCTAGTTCCTCTCTTACTTCCACGCACAACAAGAAGTTCACTACCTAGATCTAGTATCCTGCCTTGTCGTACCGTGACACTTTTACTAGGAGACTTTAGGATATCTTTATTAGTCTCTTCCCTCTCCTAGCGTTGTCTCGGCACAGTTTCTTCTGCACACGCCTGATTTGCTCGCCCCACCCAGGTCGTGTATTTGGAATGAAGAGAAACAATGGCACGAGTGAGAAGTGGGTGGCGAAATTGCAAGGCTGATCTGATACTGTGCCTTGGGAATCCAATGATGGCTTTTCTGGATATAGTAGTCTATGCAATCTTGATGCTCAGCTTGCGAGAGTCAGTTCTGAGTACACTCACTTCTAAGTAAGCATGCCCATGAAGTCTCGCGATCCAGGATAGCTTTTCATTGACATTTTTTTAGTTGGAAACTTGTGAAATGTTCATAATCTTCGACTTTTCCTGGTTTTCCCTTGAGCCAAATCCCCTTCATAACTTTGATAAAGCCTGCGCGATAGACATTTTCAACAACGTGTTTCAATCCTGGATGTAAATTGTAGGCATTTGACGTGAACTACAAAAACGCCAAGTAGATATGAGAAGAGTTGATGGTAATCACCAATGGCTAAAGTCTTTGACACAAAAGCTGAAGGAAAACGACGTTTTAAAAAATACTAGCAGGAGTTGAGGTCGATGTGATTTTCCTGCAGGCCCCTGCCCAGCATACCACAGCCGTGACACATAACTTAGTCTCGATGCAACCAATTAGACGCCTAGTCCTCGATCCACACCTGCTTCCCTTGCTATGTTCAGCGGGAGTGGACTCTGCAACACAGAGCAGGCCGGATCGGAAGATGACCACCAATCTGACGTTGCAACTACTCCAATAGGCGAACAAGCAGATTATCTAGGCTCAAGGGGCTTGCCAGCGCCCCATAATCATATCGCTGATTCAATTCTTCCAATTCATCCAACTTACTGGCAGATATACACATCGACTAGCGTTCGACTAGCCTGGGAGAAAGCAAATATTGTCCAGCCTGCCCCAGGACCCCGAACGAGCCGCGAAAGGGAAAAACGACACTTTCAGTGAATCATGCTTCGCAGATAGCATCTCTCAACACTATGCACCGAGCCCGTCCGTCCACGACGTGTGACTGCACCACCGAGACCTTGCGGATCGTCAACGCCATTCACGAGAGCAGGCCGTCCAACCTCAACGTGGACCTTTCCCTAGAAGTACTCGGCGCAAGCCGCCTGCTGGTCCGCAACTGGGAGCGCCTCAACGGTTGCGACAATGCCGCCGCTCACCTGGACGCTCCTTTGCTGCATGCCATAGCAGAAGCGGCTGATAGCCTGATACGGCGATTCGAGGGTGCGGGAGAAGCAGCTGGCATCCTCATCGCCATCAACACAGGAAGTAGCACCCAAGACAGGGACACAGGTAAGTTAGCCAGCCGTCCATGCACGCCTTTCCGCGACTCCGGCTTATATGCATTAGCTGCTGGACAGCTTCCCACGTACCTCGACACGCACCCACTGGATGAGAAGGAGGGTATAATCGTCGTCTGTGAAGCTATTCGTCATTTGCTGATGCTACTTGGCAAGATCTTTCACGATGTCAGCAAAGACTTTGGAGGCAATGATGTTGACGATATGCGAGCCAGGTTGAACAATGCTTCCGCCGCCATGGTACGATTGCTCGGCTGAATCGATGTGTAGCATTAATCAGATAAAATGGAAAAGTATGGACTGGTGAGAAGGGTCGATGAGTAGCCCCCTTTGCAAGGTCTCCACATACGTCTACCACTGTCAACGCCCAGCCAACTCAAGTCTCCCCTGTAGTAACTCTGCTCTACGGTGCAAACTTCCAACCATAGGCGCGGTTGCTACTTCCATCAGGCTTCGGCTACTCTGGACACCTCCCAGAAGAATGTTTTCCTGCTGCACTCCTGCCGTCTGGCCGTCTTTCACGGCGCCCATCGCATGACCCCTCATATCCCTCAGCATTCTCTCGAGAGCACTTACGAGCCGCTTTAGGATGAACGGCATGATGCGAGCCTTGACTTCCATATCAAGCTCATAGTTGCCAATGATCAACTCGAAATTTGCTTCCGGGACAGGACAAATGATAGTGCGAGACAAGGAGCTACGTATAGACCTTTCGTGCTGCCTGTCGTCTGTGTGGGTCGAAAAACCAGGCCGCGTTCAACGGAGCCAGGACACCGTGCTTCCTCGTACAGCCTGGTCCAATGAGTGGGAAGAGACGGCTACATGGCGAAATAAGTCTTCCAAAAGGCCCATCGCGCGATCAGCAAGGTGGCTGAGGATGAGGAGGCTCGAGCCGTGCGCATCAATGCATTTCCGCATATCGCTGGTGCTAGTGCCTATTCTTATTCCATTGTTCATGCTGCCAGCTCCTTGGACGCCAACTGCATGGCCTGGACAAGCGAATAGACGTTCCTTGAGCGTCCGTGTGTCGCGTTCTGTTGTGAGCAGCACGTCGAGACGGGGCGGCTGTGGGCTGGTCTCTATGGTCTTCTCGAGCTGCGCCAGACGCTCAAGCATGGCGACGTAACAGTTCCCATGGCCGCTTGTGCCAACCTCCAAATCTTGTCTGCTTCGTTGATCGGCCTCTCCAGGTTCAGATCTCTGCTAGCGCATCGTGCCATGATGATGGCTTGCCATACCGCGATGCTCTAGGCCCGGCTTCATTCCTTCAGTACACATCCTATTGGTAGCTGCCATATCCTGGTCCGCGATTCCACAGCCAGAGCCAGCCCCGGACAGATCATCCACGACATGCGCCGCGTCGATTGCAGCTGGCTCTTGAGCCAAGGAAGTGGCATCCATGCTGTTCAACGTGGTGGTATGATGTTGAGAAGGCAGGTGGCTTTATATGGCTTGTGGTGGTGTGTATTAGACATTGGCAAGGACGCGTTGGCGGATGAACTTTTCGGCCTGCCCATCCGCCAGATAGGGGAATAAACGCAGTCAAGCTCACTATTCAAGCACCGAAAACAGGAGGGTTTGTCTTGACTACACTTGATTTTCAGAGTCTGACAGGCATCACACGACGTTCGAAGTCTCGTCCCACTTTGTGTTTGCCTTCGTTCAGGCACCAGGGCTGCACACGAGCTGCGTCTGTCTGCCCCAGCTTTAGCATTCGTATCCAGGTCCATGTCAAATGATGGCGCGTTGTACGATGTAGGAGTGCTATGAATCTCCTGAGTTGATGCCTATATTACTCCTGAAGTCGTGGGAGATCAAGCGTTGGGGTGGGGTACTGCGCCCCATTTCCGTAAGCGTGACTGTGTGATGAGCCCTTTTTCTCATCATCAAATTTCATTTACGCAAGAATGGCCTTACTCGGTAAGCGCACATATGTCTTGACTCTTTATATTTGACCCAAGAGTCTCCGGTCCACCCTTGAATGTCCACCCTATATTCTAGGAGATGATAGACCAGCTATGTATCACAAACCCTCTCTTATCGTCCCATCATCCATTGCAACATCCAGCCACTGTTCCCTAGCACCAAATCAAAACCCGACTATACCTGTGACTGAAGAAATTGCCTGCCCGCTTCGCCCAGGGATCTCGGAAAATCCATTTATATAGCGTGTGCTCCGGCCGGATCAACTCATGTCCGTATGAGATCGCCGGGTCTACCAGTGCCGAAGACATGAAGCATTCCAACCCATTGTCCTCATTCCCACTCAACGCCGTCCGACCACACTTGCCCATTCTGAAAGATCGTCTAGAGCGCCGTCAGGAAATGGCCTCATACCTTCGTTACGCTTTCTCGTCTTGACGTGAGTGGCCTCTGCCCCACCTGTCTTTTTATTCATCCACTTCACAAAGTTGGTGACGGAGGCCTCAAAGTCCACCTGTCTCCTGGTGAATTGCGGTCCATACTGTGCCTTGTACTCTTCGGACTCGTCGTTGAGCATGTCCCTAATCTGACTTTCTACGTCAGACAGGCTGATGTAGTAAGTCGGGTGGATGGTCCTCGCCGGTGCGGCTGCTCTAGCCGCCATCCAAGCTGCCTCGACAGCCGTCCATATCTTTTGGTTCAGGTCTTGCAGCGGCTCCTTTGTTTTTGGCGTGATGTGGATCATCAATCTATCAAATTTCCCCGATGGCACGTCCGGAATAGTGACTCCAACAGCTAGACTCGTGGCGAGCCCTTCTGTAGAAAGGCTGTCTGACGAGGTTCCCTCGACTATAGAATTGTCCCCGTCAACCTCCTTATCCACGCGTTTGCCCAGAAGTGGGCTGTTCCCAAAATCGCGAGGCTTGATGAAAATTAGATGGGTGAAGTCGGAAGGGAAGGTTCCCTCGAAGTTGAGCAAAGCTTGTAGACAGGGATTGGTTGCTTTGGTCACTTTAGCACTGGAGGTGTTGGGTTCTCTTTGGAAAATGACACCTGAGAGAGCTGCGCCAGGCAGGAGGGCCGTAAAGACAAGGTTGGAAAGCTTCATTCTGCTGACTGATAGCACGCAACGTGAACGAGCTGTTGGAAATGGTGTCTGAGACTCTCGTGACTTGAAAACCTGTGTGGTGAGGGAGTAGGGTATATTGAAGTCGTAGAAAGTGCTTGCTGAATAAATGGACTGCTTGGTGGTGTGGTAAAGGTCAGATAAGTATGCAATTGCAGCTAGTAGGCAGGGGATAGAAGACAAACAATGCAGGAGATAACTCGAATCGTTTGAACTGATGATGGTGAGTATGCGATGTTTTCCTGAAGCGAGACATATATCTGTATAAATATTTGCAATCTCATGAAGCCGTTCCTCTTTTGGTGCGCCATTAGTTCTGGCCCCGTACATTTTCTCAGTCAGGCCGACCTTCCCAACCTTGGAAGCCCTGAAACTAAGCTGACTGAACGTCAGAAGCCTTCGAGGCCACTTGGTGGGCCGAAGAATACTGCACAGCGCATTGATACTCTCACAAGTCAAGGACACCAGCTGCTGCTTGAGGTATAGAGCCACCATGAACGGTCAGAGGATGCAGACGATTCTGACCAAGTGGACATTGGCTACATGTTTCACGATGTTCGTAGGCTGCATTCAGTTTGGCCGTTGGTTCAGAAATAGGTCAACGCAGCCAGTTTTACAATGGCTCCATTTTGAATGTGCACAAGTGCCTATTCTGTTCGCCTCATGATGCTTGATCCACATATGGTGTTACCTAAAGTGGGTCGGCGTCCAAACAATGTGATCCTGTTGGTATATTTTGAAACCTTCACGGCCCACACAACTGATAGTCAGTCTCCAAACTTCACATTCCTCAACATTTTCTCGTCTCTTTAGCGCTCGTACCGCGAGGCTTGATGAACAAGCGGAATTCGGGCCCATAATCTCACTTGCAGTCGAAGACGAGGCTGATAGACCTTTTGGCTGTGTCTTGTCAGCTGAACGCCAACTGGGGTGGCGTCTGGGGTACTTTGATCCACGCAAGCTGGGCATGTACGGGGCACCAACGCTATTCAAATAAGTACATAACGCCTGCAGCCCCAACCCGACTTAGTTCCATTTAATCACTGCTTTCATCACATATCTGTATCACGTTTTTGTTCCAACATCCACCTTGTTATTCACCGTACATCTACATGTCTACCTCTGCGACTGCTCAGCAAGATACGGAGAACGACCCAGATACGTTCGATGAGTTTATAAAACGGTATGCTGAGGAGCACGGATTATCACTCACTCCACCGCCGCCGCCGACACCCCGAACCTTTGACATTTTCAACGACAGGCACTTTCCGAGTCATCATAGGAACAGCACACAAGAAAGCTTCGCCTTCTTTACTGACCTGCCTCTTGAACTGCGACAAGAAATTTGGGCGACCAATTTGAGGCAACATCGGTTCCTTGATGTCGTTTTGTCAAATCCGACTAAGACCGCAGACGACGAACAAGCATGTCGATACGAATCCACAGACTTTGAATTGCAAAATAGTCCCGGCAAGGCGGCAACGTATCAAGCATTCTTTCGTTCTCGCTTGTTTCCACTCAATCCCCTGTTTGCAGTCTGTCGCGAGTCTGCCAACGTAGCGAAAACCTTCTACAGCATCCGGATTCCATGTTCCATGGCGCTCAATCACACCATCCACATGCCATTGAGTCCAGAGTGGGACATACTGAACATACACACGTACGAACTGCATGACTGCGCCACGGTACTTGCCGAATTCCTCTACGATCTCAAGACCTCGGATTTGCACGGTCGCGGAGCGCTTCACCTCTGCCTCGACGACCGAGGAGTAAAAGCTCTCAGCGACCTGAATGTCAGCAAACTCCCACCACCCGCCCGGCAATCCCACGAAGCCACTATCGCAGGCCTTCGCAGTCTCTACTGGAGATGCACTCCTCACGCCAACCAGACGCGACTGGGCGGCAATCTCCTTTGCACCCGAACACTGAGATGGTATAGCACGACCATGCCGCTGATTCCCGGACCCAACTTGGGTGCGGATGCCGTTCAGGTCGAGTTCATTGGTGCCGACACCCGTTGTATTACTCCGGACCTGCACGAAGTCTGGTTCGGGCATGATCCGCGCCCGTTCGCGTCTCTCTGGGCACGGATACAGTGCAATGCTGGACTTCTTGAGGCTAATTCTCAGTGCAAACGCCGTTTGCTCCTGGCTGCTGATCAGTTTGACGATTGGAGAAAATCCCGTGGCGAACGAAGTCTGTTCGTGCCCTTGGGTGGCCGCGGCTCGGTTGATGCGTACTTGAGCGAAGAGGTCGCCGACTTTCGCAGAACTGTGTTTGCAAAGTCTAATGAGCCTGGCTTCGACGAATTGTGCCAGCTCGAGTGGTCGTCTGCGATCAAGAACCACGCTCCGCCGGGCATGAGTCCTCTTGTCAGCGCAGAAGAGTTTGTGGATGTGCGAGTTCCTGAGACGGCAGTAGGGTTTTGGCTGCTTGACCCGGCTGATTTAGAGCGCCTTCCTCCGGCCCACGAGACATTGGCTGCGGGTAGCAAAGCTGTGTGGAGGCTGATCGAGTTGGGCACCAAGCCGGAATTGTGTGTTTTCAACCTAGGACACAGATGATAGCAGAGGACAACATGTACCTAACTAAGTGGATTAAGACATGGATTTCAATTGATGCACAATGCAACCTTGGAATAATTGCCACGGGATGGTGGCTAGTGCGATAAGGTCTTGTGGCTAAAAGGAATAATTTGTATACAATCAAGGCGCAGCGTAAAGGAGGAAGCGACTTATTTTTGTAAACCCTCGAGTCCTCACACACACTGCCTTCTGAACAATGGAAAAAATATCTGCGAGAGTGATTAACGACCGATCACATTACACGTACACGGTAGCTTGGAAGACCGCATTGAACATCTTGACATGTTGTTGACCCTGATCGCACAATGGATTTCGCTTGCGCAGGATCCGCATAAAGCGACGGAAACGGGGCAAAGTAGCAAGAGTGGCAAAACAGGGCAGCCAAACATTGCGGAAGTCGTCCATGAAAGTGTCAAACTCATGGAATATCTGTTGGCAGCAAGGAAACAGACACGAGCGAAGATGGTATCACGTTTTGATCCTCTTGAACAGCATTTACACGCGTGCTAACCACAGGCCTGAGCGTCTATCGACGTTCACTTGCTAGCCTTCCATGCGGCTAATAAATCAATCCGTAGACCCACTGGTCTCTAGGCTCTGGTTACAATGTGCGATGGAAGTACACAGCTTGAGCGGACGATCGCCAATTCGGCACAGCGGTTGGAGTGGTGGGGGTGGGGGTGGGGAGAATAAGTTTAATTCAGCACCTTGCAGGTTTCAGCTCAATCTGGCTGCTGAATAGATTCAAATACATTATAAGATCTACACCAGCTCTGCACTTCCTTTCCTCGGCAATGCCCTCGCCCAAACTTCCTCAGGCGAGCAGAACATGCCCAATCTTCTTGTCAACCCTGGCTCACTTCTATCAATTCCAAGACATAGCCTGGGCGCCGCGACTGCAGGTGTCGAGCTCTGATGGCACGGTCGCAAGACCCTCAACCTTTACCATATCAGAAGAAGAGCATAGTGGAGATCAATCGACGGTATACTGTTCAAGAAATGCATGCCTTTACTCCGCCCAAGCATCTGAAGACAGCCGGAGATGGCATTGAGCTTGTCGGATTCGTAGGACATATCGCGGCTTGAAAAAGAGTGTATGATATTATCGTAGTCAGAAAAGTTCTATTCCGAACTTCTCATCCAAGTCTTGGCAACGAGTGCAGTGTAGGTTTTCGAATGGAGGTCAGGCTTTGGAATGTTTGCGCTATGCCCGCACTTTCCCGAGTGGAGGCATCCTCTCCAATGGCCGGCGCCGCAGATGAATAGGACATCTTCCTCTCCAAAGAAGGCGATCCTCTGTGCGAATACCTCTTCTGATAGGTCCATGCTCTGCCCCCCCCCCATGCAGAGAGTCGTAGCTCGGACAATCTCGATGACAACGAAGAAATGTAGGTCTTCCCGCGTATAGTCTCGATCCGCGGTAATTTCTTATGATCATCTGCTCCAGGTGTCAAGAGGTGAGATCCCGAACCTCCCGCCACCAATGTAATCAAAGCTTCCTGATATATCAGCCCCATATCCTGTATGTCACCTGCTTTCCTGATTGGGTCATGCTGATTAACGCAGTATAAATCGACCCATAGGAAGGGTATTGCCAGCCTCCTGAAAAAATATATGGCGTCTTCAATGATGTCGGGGGCAGCTCGCATGATCCCGTCTTTTCCTTGCTGTATCTCACCGGCGTGACGAATATGCTCCTCAATTCTAAGTCCCCAAACATAGCTCAACGCGACATATACGCGAGCGTTAGATTTGGTGTCTATCAATGTTCTTGAAGCTACATTGATGAAGCAAACTCGATCAAGCGCCCTGTGTTGCGAAGAAGCTGCAATTCTACACGTAGCGCGATCAAAGCCACAGCACGCCTTGATTCAGCCGGCCAGGAGATTCAGACTTTGCGTGAGCGACGTTACTCGATATCCGTTAAGCAGCGGTCGCTTAGGGTCGAATGAGGACGGAGAAAGTAATTGAAAACCATTGCCTTCATATTCTTCCCAGCTAGGCTTACACTCCTCGTGTACTTCACATCTTTCCACGCTCGTGAGGCACAACTGGACGCGCGTGGCTACCTGTACCTGTGTCTCCCTTTCTATGTATTTCGCATCTTTGAGTTTATCCGCGGCTTCTGGATGCAAAAAAAGCTGGGCCCTTGATGGATCAAGCTTCTCACCAATGTCAGAAAACAGACTGTCCGAAGTGTCATGATAAAGTCCTCCAGTGAAGAGGGCATGCTTGACCAGACGACAGAGTGGATATCTGGCGTTGGCGAGGACCTGGAGCAAAGTGCCGATATTTACGCAGACTACATTCGCCTGATTGGTAGCGCCGTGAATATTGTACCGTGAGCCTGTGAAAATTGAGTATAGATCAATCGCTGAGCACGCTTGGCACAGCGTGTCCGTCTCATTGGTCGACATTCTGCCTTTGACTGCCCAGGTGATTCGACCCTCGGATGCGTTTGAAGTGACACTGAAGGCGGAGACTTGACGTCCAAGGCTGAGGCTGTGGGTGTGTACCATAGGTAGGTTTGAGTTGGATAGGTCAAAGGAGGAACCAAAAGTGGAAGTGCCAAGTGCACGTTCTTGTCACAATCCAACATTGAAACCGTGACTTCTGAAGACTGCGTATGTAAACCCCGCAATAAAGATCCAAGACTAGCTGATGCAGTTAGTTGTTCCCCTTGCTCAAGATCCACCGTCCCTGAACCAATACTGATCGTCTGGGAATAAACAGGTCCACTACACGATATTCTATCTACCAAGTTCAGCGGGTTTGATAACTCTGGCTTCACGTACAGTCACCGTAAGCAGCCGGAGCCGAGTAAGTGTTCGAATCGATAAGTTGGTGCAGTTGCCTCAGTCAACAACAATAGTCATGCCGTTGTCAATGTGCACCGAGCCTCAGTACTGGCTCTAGGCGCCGCGGTGCTGGCTAGCCATGCAGCAGCCCATCCAGTTGAAGTCATTGAAGCCGCAGGCGACCATGGTGGCGACCGCGGCGATGGTGACGATGGAATGACGTGGTAGTTGTAGTTGCACCACCGGGAGACTAGGTCAGCTAAATGTGATAGAGTTGATGGATGTGGAATGGAGAAATAGCTCATGTAGACGGCGTTTTCTACCCAGCAGGCCAGACGCTCGTAGCTTGAAACCAGGAGGCTATTGCCGACGGCTCCATCGGTCTGCAATCCGCCACCTGTCACGCCACTCGGAGCGTTGACGCCAGCGATGGCGGCGTCGGCCTCTTCGTCTACCAAATAGTTAAAAATTGGTCCACAATGCCAGGAAAACAAACCAGGAAGGCAAATCTCGCCTCAGCCTCGTCTTTCACCGGCACCATGTCCACCGTCTCTATGCCTACCAGCACTCTATCGACTCAGGCTGTGGCTACCACACTGATCTCGCACGCCAACACCGACGCTGTTGTCAACGATAGCAAAGATGCAGAGGTCGTCATCACCGATAAGCCAAGAATTAAATAGCGTGGTTTAATATAGAGATAATGAGGCTGTGGTTCCTATCGTTTTATAGTCATATGGAGGCTGTGAAGCCAGGCAAGCAGATTCTGTTGATATTGGACAACTTCCCACCGCACCAGACTGCTTTTAACCTGGCACCGCCGCCTGCTAATATCAAAATCTAGTTCCTTCACCCAAATATAAACTCTCTGTATTAGCCGCTTAATTAAGGCATTATTGCAGCGGTCAAGAAATGGTACCGCCGCCTGTTTTTGCAGTGGATTTGTATAGATGTTTTGACCGAAGATTATCCGGTTAAGCTTATAGTTATCCGCGAAGTAGTGCGTTGGCTGTATTAAGCGTGGTTTAAAGATCTAAAGAACAGCACAATCCGCAATTGCTGGCGCACGGAGACACTTCTGGAAGGCTTCACATCTAATCAGATAGCTGATCTCTTCGGTATCCGTCCAGAAGTGCCAGAGGTATAGGGCGTTGTTGATAGCGGAGATGGGGTCCGTATAAAGGACTGCATTCAAGTCAGGTCTTTTGTCAGCCTCTTCAACGACGTTTCCGCAGTCTGCCCAGAGTTGGTTGATGATGAGGACTTCCTCTATCCAGAAGGAGAAGATGACCCTCCTGAAGAGCCTTGGAATGAAGAAGAGTGCCTAGCTGTAGTCCTAGAGGAATTCCTGGACGAGGAGTACCAGGACAGGAACTACCGCGATCTAGAGGAAAGGTAGCTGAATTTGAGGCTGAGCAAAAGCGAGCGACGGTAATTAAGCCGTCTGTAGGCTTAAAGCACTTAAAAGAGCTAATTACGTTAGCTGATGTAAATACAGCGTTCAAAGAGACGGATATCACAGCGATGAACAAGCTGATTAGTAGGCTAGAGTTTCTACAGATCAGTCACATGCGCGAAGGAGATATCCGGATACATTTCCTATAGATTCTGCTATAGATTAGTCCACTGAGCCCCCGCACCAACCGCTAGAGACCAGATCTTTTCCACTCCTCCTTGTGTACCCTTCCACTTCTTCCTCTTGATAGTGACCATAGTGATCTCTATAGTAGTCTTCCTATCTAGTACGTATGCCTTAATCCTGTCCCGCGAGGAGTCCAGCACCCAGCCGCAGTGTAGCTTACCTCGCTGAAGAGAGAGGCTCTATTTGGTATCTCTATTAGAAGGTCGCTTGCGTCGAACCGTATAAGTAGTAGATAGCTCGAGAGTGCCGTTGCGGGCCCCGGGACAATCATTAGTCATAGCTATCAACACTCCCGTTAATACCAAGAATTAAGCGCGAGAGATGCTGATACTTACTGACTAGGTTAACTTGAGGGCGGTCAAGAGGCAAACTAAATCGAGGAACTTGTAGATAGTGTGGTTTTTGTGGAAGGAGGGTTGTGGGTGGGTAGTAAATGGGTGACCGTTAGGGATGCGGTAGTAAAGATGGACTGATGTTGACTGCTGACTAATGAGTTCCGTGCGAATATGGCCCGCGCGCAAAGGGGGTAACCCCTGATCATCACTAGGAATAGAATATTCCCCCAGAATAGAATATATTTTCCGGGATGAGTCTCGTTCTATTCCTGGGGGAACCACTGTTTAAAGATGTGAAGGAGATGTGGAGGACTTGTCCCGTAACACGCCTTGCCATGTCGCCGTGCGGAGTAGTGTCCCTAATTCCGATTTCACCCAATGAAGAGCAAAAACGAGCAGATTAAACTTGAATAAAGATCCATGCCAACTACGATACGCAATATATAACACATCACCCTTGCCGAACAATTTCTGAAACATTGCCAAGGTGCACAAATTATCACACGCGCACACACATGTGTGTAGAAATCAGAATACAAAAATAAAGCAACAGCAGTTACAACGTTTCCGAATTCCAGCCATGCATATAACCAACCACGCATATAACGAGCAACCTCCCTCCAAAAACTCCCGTCAGATCTCTCAGCCGATCAATGACTGCGGCTGCTCATGTAGGTATCATGGTCCGATGACTTTGCCTATATCTAGGTAGTTCACGTCGTAAAATGAATGTTCTTAGCTTCCACGCCGTGTCGCTTCATTTTAGAGTCACATCGGTAGTAGATCTTCGAGGTGGTGGACCAATAGCAAGGTGTACGATTGTCGGCCTTCAGTACGCCTACCGCCCGTTGAGTTGTTGTCTGGCTGCTAGAGCCAGATGAAGAAGCAGACGGTCCCGCCTGTGAAGACTGTTCGTACAAATGGATGTCTGTGGTCTTCACGCTGCGTGGCTTCATGTCGTGGTTGTACCTGTAATAGACCTGCGAGGATGTAGACCAATAGCACGGTGTTCGATTATCAGCTTTCAGCACACCTACCGCCTGTTGAGCGGTTGTCTGGCCGCTAGCGCCAGCTCCAGAAGCAGATGGTGCAGCCTGCGAAGACTGTTCTCCGCCTCCTCCTGTAGACTGGGATTCATGAGCGGCGAGCCAGGCCTCCGGGGGTGCTACTTGCGACATGGCTCGCTCCGTGATGCGATGCATTGTTGACCCGGCCTTGTCTTTCCTCTGTTGCTTGGCATTCTGGATCCAGTACTCATCGTAGCCGTTCCTGGTATCGTTATCCCGTGAATAGATGTGGATAGTACCTCTTCTGATCCGAGGATCACCATTCCACAATGTATTCGTGGATGCCTGAACAGTTATATGGTTTCTCTCATTTGGCGTGAAAGAGGAATTGTGATGAGGACCTCTGTTATAATATTATAATATTATAATTAGTACAATATTTGTCTGTCGATGGACAATGACCGTGATCACCTGGCCACGGGTTGTTAAATTTGGACTTCGACTTACATTACCAGGAGATAGTCTGTTGGCCTGACTTGTGCTATTGGAGGTTCCCCCTCTATATCCTAAAGTCAAAACGATGGTATTAGCAATACGTATAATTTGAAACGTCAACTTGATGTTCTAAACTTCTGCACATATGCTATTGCAACTGTTCGTATGGCACGCTTCGAGTGAGTGCGTTGACCAAATTCCAGACACACTTCAGAAGTCTCGCCACACTTTGTGTACCGAGCACCTTACTCTGGGTGAATTCCATAAGAGTGCGTCTGATGTAAACTCATATCGAGATAGGATTGGGGTTCCAGGAAATATATACCGGTACTCCACGATTCCATGCCGTCACGAATCCCCTCATGACCTCAACTTGGTTCTGGAGGTTGGAGAAGATATCGTCGTAGTCCTCGATTCTGGCCATGATGAAAAGAATGATAAATTGTCTCCCGTCATGGTCCGTTGCTACGATATGAGAATTGAGATGGTCAATACTCAGGGAAAAAGAGGCCATAATGGATTTGACTTTGGTTGTGTGGTATGCTGAAATAGTACGTCCAACCCAGGAATAGACAGAACGTATTAAATATGGAATACACGGGGAAAGTGAAATGAAGAGATGAGGGGATTTCCTGAGATGAAATCGGGAAGCGGAACAATAAAATATGGGCTGAGTCTGGCTTACTGACTGCATATGCACCTCAAGCGAGGCCAATCCGGCCCTTTATGGCATTTTACAACTAGTTAGAGTACTGTACCAATAGAGGCTTAGGCTTGTATTCGGAGGATTTCACCCGTCTACGACTATATTGCCTATAAGTATAGTAACTGTAAGTATAGTAATTGTTGCCTAAAGATATCCGCAGAGGTAGCGCCCAAAGACCAGCAGGTCGGTTCTTTTTTTTTTTTGGATTTCATTACCCGCATTGAGGCGATGGCCTGTGGTGAAGCAACTACTTAAAGCTACAAGTACTTGTAAAATGCAGGTATTTCCGCTCCTTGACAGATTAGTCCCCCCAGCCTAGAAGCAACCTGTATATCCTACTAACATTATATCTGCGATAGGGATTTGAAACGTAAAAGGTTCAAGTCACTCTCCCAAAGTCTCCATATAACCAATAAGCCTTCCAGCATACAGATTCCTCTGAAACAGGGTCCCTAATCCCTTAATATAGCCTTCCGAAAAAGCTTCAGTCCGTCCATTACTGTTATGACCCAAAAGGACCAACAGCAGGTCAAGGAACCGGCCAGCGGTCAGCTGAGCCATTAGAAGCCTGATGTCCAACACATCAAGCGGGGAAGATCTCTTATGTCAGCAAAGAAGGATTAGATAATCAAAAGGGTTAGGGTTGTGATGGATCGCTAGGATAGCTGAGCGATCCAACAGATCCATGGATCGCTAAGATAGCAAAGCGATCCAACAGATTCAGTACTGAAGAGGGTATGGAGGCAATGGGATATAAGGACACGGTCAGCACCAGATAGATAGTTCCCTTCATAGCTCTTCAGTTGTCAATCTAAGTATTCAGTCTACCTACCTGAATAGCCTCACGGCTTCTGATCATCACTCGCACGAACACCAGTCTTAATATTGCTCCCCTGTTATCTCTACTACCGTATTGTTAGCATAAACCCTCTGACACCTTCTATATACTCACGGGTATTTAGTGTGATCATTACACTATTCAGGTGTGAAGACTGAATACTTAGATTGACAACTGAAGAGCTACGAAGGAAATACTATCTATCTAGTGCTGACCGTGTCCTTATATCCTATGGCCTTCATACCGTCTTCAGTCGTGGATAGCTTGGATAGCAATATATCCAACATATCCCTGTGGGCCTGTCAACCCTAACCCTGGGTCTGGCTAATGTAAGCGTGCCCCCAACATAAGAGATATAAGACGTACGAGTATATTAAAGGCCGGTTTATTAATAGGGTAATAAAGAATTATTGCTACCGTACTTTATAAGCATAATATTATATTTACATCTAATTAGCTGAAAAAGTCTCTATATATACCAGACTCGGGCGCCATTAATAATATAATAGTTAATAGCTAAAACACTGCTAACTTATATCTCTAGTCCTTAGTAAACGACCTGCTATAACTCTCTCCTTAACAACATTCTTAACCTTAGTGTTATGACCCAGACAGTGGTTGGGTCAGAAATCAGGCCAACGCAGGAAAAGGGATCGGCCAACCCCGCAAGGCATTTCCTTATGAACACAGTCACTCATTGGATAGAGGGTATGACTAAGTAAAAGTCACGGGATGGACCACTCTGGTACGCTGACTAAGACCAGTGATCCAGCATTGGATCACCCGGAGCGTCAGTCAGGAAGAATCAATTGGATCACGTTGTTGATCCAAGACCAACAGCACCAAAGGTGATCCTTTACTGAAGGAGGTATGAGGGATGCAGGATATAAGGACACGGTCGTCACCATATAGATAGCATTTCCTTCATAGCTCTTCAGTTGTCAATCTAAGTATTCAGCCCACCCCGAATAGCATCACGGCTTCTGATCAATATTGCACCTGTCACCTCTACTACCATATTGATAACATAAACCCTCTAACACCTGCTATTTACTCACGGGTATTTAGTGTGATCATTACACTTAGGTGTGCACGGACTACGTGTTAAGAATAGGAGTGTCTTTCACCCTATTATGTTAATAACTATAAAATCCGAATATTTTGATTTTAATAATCGCGCGAAGGCCGTTTAGCTCTATTTAAGTTATCATCTTTCTTTTTGATGCTTTTAAAGCAAAGCAACATTAATTTGAAGCCGGCGCACTGCCCGCGCAGCAGTGCATCCTCGAGAATGCCTTTTCCTCTACGTTGCGAGGCATTTATCGATACTACGATTCGACCTGCGATTCGAACCGCCCATCCTTCGGAACTAGGCAATTCCGTCCCCCTCATTCTGAAATGGTGCGGTACTTTAGCCAATCGGAGGAAACAGAGTGGGCTATCTCCCACCTCGATTCGAAATGCTAAGGTCTGATGGCTTCGGCAAGCACCCCCATATTGTGGCAGCCATACTATGTCACAACTCTTCTAATGGACTCTTTATATTAAAACAATATTCTTTGCTAACGATTCAAGCAGCCGAGATATCTGGATTACGATTTAAAGTCGATAGCCTACTTGCAATGTTTTCATCTTTTTCCCTTGCAACTGAAATAAGCTATAGGCGCTTGCAATGGACGAATTGAAGCCTTTTCGGAAGGCTATATTAAGGGATTAGGGACCCTGTTTCAGATGAATCTGTATGCTGGAAGGCTTGTTGGTTATATGGAGACTTTGGGAGAGTGACTTGGACCTTTTACGTTTCGAATCCCTATCGCAGATATAATGTTAGTAGGATATACAGGTTGCTTCTAGGCTGGGGGGACTAGTCTGTCAAGGAGCGGAAATACCTTATTTTATAAGTACTAGTAGCTTTCAGTATCTGCCTCGCCATAGGCCTAACGGCCTCCGTGCGAGTAATGAAACAAAATAAAAAATTAGCTTATCGAAAAGAGCTTAATCGGCAAGCACTCTAGAGCTAATCAACCATTATAGGAAAGAGATAATTACTAGTCAACTATTACAAAGCACGCCAATAAGGTCTATTACCTATTGTTTTACTGGATTTTAGCCTTGCGGCTATAAACGGTCTTTTTACGTTCTGAATCCCCGTAGACAATACAGTGTTAGTAGGATATATAGGTTGTCTCTAGACTGGGGGGATTAGTCTGGTAAGGGGTGGAAATACCTGTAGTTTATAGTACTAGTAGCTTTAGATAGCTGCCTTGCCATAGGCCTAACGGCCTCCATGCATGTAATGAAACAGAAAAAAAGAAAGAAAAAAAAGGGGTTTATCACCTCAGAATATTCGATCTGGGTGGAAGGCAATAGGTCCATGGCCAATCTCTAGCCGTAAGCCACTGCTTAATCGTTTGATTTAAAAAAAGGCACTGACACCCATCCAGAGGGACGAATCAGAGGCCAGAATGGCTAATCAACTCGAATTAACCTTTTCAGAAGTGTCTTCGAAAGAAGGGGTGTTATGGACTACTCCAAAGAAATCCCAAGAGCTTAGAGACCAATTGCACAGATTCAGCAAAGGGAAACACTGAGCCCCCATACAGCAAGTCTTGTTTAGAAAGGTTATAAAGAGTTTTGACGAGGACTATTAATTGGCTATAGCAGAGGAAAGAATTCAAGGCTTAGAAAGACGATTGGAAGGCCTCGGACCAACTAAACAGACGAAGGTCGAATTAAACCCCAATGAGAAGTTTGCTTCAATTAAGGACATCTATAGGGCGCAGGCTGCGGCTGGGGCTTGTGAGAGTGGTCCCGTTGAAGAGAGCGAGGTCGAATTGCCTGCTAACAAAGAGGACTGTATTATAGTTAATTGCTAGAAGACTATATAAATTAAAACAAATGGGTGGCCCGCCTTCCGCTAGAATAAATGTCGGGGTGCCGAAAGGAGGGTCAGGCGACTTACCACAACCTTCCAAGGTCGGAGGGCATCACTCACATACTTCAAACCTGAGGCTCGTGGATCTCCAAACTCAGTCGCGTGCACTAACACTTGGCAGTTTCAAGGTTCGATCTCCGAAAGTCCTCAACATGAGTGTTACTGTAATAAACAGTGTGTTCGACCCTCGATGGAATCAATCGCTTCAGCTTCAATTGTGGCATTTGAAAAAAGACGGGAACAATCCGCCCAAGCTGTCCACTGCTTGGTATCGTGAAGAGTTGGTTTATGATTGCCCATGCAGTTCGAACAACAATCCTACTGGGGAGTGGCTTGAGAGCCCTTGAGGCCTTATGCAGGGTTACTATGTCATAGGAGTTTCTGCTGGATACCTAGGTAACAGAGGGAACGAGCACATAACTCAATGTTGTTCGATACACGGTTTACAAGGTTATGTACTTAGTATACTCAGATAGTCTATCATTCCCGGAAATAAGTGTCCACCCCTTCAGCCTGGCAGCCCTAGCTTGGGCAAAGCAATTTAGTCTTGACAACCTCCATCAGCCGCTGACCTCTCACCGAACGTTAGAAACAGTTTCCCTTACATAGACCCAACACACTCAAGCACAAGACTCTGCCAAGAAATAACTGAAAAGAAAGTAGACGCTACTAATCTCCGCAAGAGTGAACTTCACGGCTACCAATGGCCCTGAGTAAAGTTAACGCAACTATGCAGATATGCCACGGGCCACAGCCAACTACAAGTTCATGTCACATCAATTGATGTGATGGTACCTTAGCAGGCCTCGACTTCAGAAACGGCAGGATGTGGCCCTGGTACGTTACCATATCCACATGGTCGCGCTGAATTGGTGGTGAGCGACTCGGAATCCATATAATCAACAAGCCTGGCCTCATCTTATATCTGAGAAATCCGCCAGATTTTGTCTTGAATCGACTTTGACCAGGTCGTGACATCACGTGGGCATCCACCTGGGCAATTACAATCGGCACTGTGCAAGGACATACAAATAAGGCCGGCCCAACGGCTGGGTCGCAGATTCCTGAGAAATAGTCGAATAATACAATAGTAAAGTCCTTTCGAAAAAAATAATTAATGGCCGTATGTGGTTGCGGGAGCAAGTTCTGAGTCTATATACTACGTATCTTTCATACTTTTAGCGCGTCGCTCACCACTGCTCGATCAATACGACGGAACTATCTCTCTGGTACTCCACAAAGATACGCACATAAGGGCTCACCAATACTGCAACTCTTTGTATTTAATCATCCTCGGGAAAGCCATGGATGTGCTAGGACTCCAGCTATGTCTAACCGGTCGTTGGGCGCAGTCTTCAGCATGCCCTGCATAAGATCAACGAAGTCTTCAGGCAGAGCGCGCGTCTTCCATCTTTCAGCCGCCAGCAGTGCCATTTCTTTCATGAGATGATCCGTCGGCGCGGACGGTGCATTTTCCAGGGAGTTGGACTTGGTGGAGCTCAAAAGCCGGTCGAGGTCCAGATGTGTAAGCCATTCTGCCGGGGGCGGCCCGCCAACACGCAGAGTGTTCTCGAGACGTTGGTAAAGGTCTCGGAATCCGTGTTGGTCTATTGATGTCCCGGGCATCTGGATATACGCGGTTCAGTAGAAGTCCTCGAAGCAACATAGCCAGTGTTTTCGGTTCCTTACAGTGCGAGCTAAAGTCCAAATATCTGCCTTCTCGCCCCAGACAGACCCGGCTTTGCCGTCAGTGATTTCGTAAATGATGGCTTCGGGAGGGCGAATGGTGAACGGCGCACCACCGGGCAACTGACGCGGAGGCTGGTTGATGGCATAGGCTTCCAAAGTCACATGCAATCAGCAGGTGATCCAAGAGCCAAGCAGTACTCAGGATGAGGGGTTTAATCCCACTTACCTCGTCCAAAGTCCAGCAGCTTGAATGTGGCTGAGCTGGGCTCTGGGTAGCAGCCATTTTCCTGGAGAAAAGCGCCAAATAGGACCGTCGGAGTCATGTAGGATGGCGCCGTGTCTCTTGGAAACGACGGGTCGCGGGGTATGACTGGGGTAATCTCTAGGTCGGCAAGGAAATAGTCCATGATGGTTTGTTCCTCAATCTCTTGGAGCCCTGGTACGGCAACGCCACAGTTCTCGCTGTGCAAGTCTGCGACGCCAAGAAAGATTAGCTATTCCAAGAGTTTGAAGTGGGTCAAAGCAGGTAGGGGAGGGCAAGAGCGGCAATGTACCCATCGTCTTACGTACCGCCATGCGCAATCCCGTTGAGGTGCAACAGAGAGACTGCAGATGCAAGCTGCTTGAGTTTGTCTTTTGACGACCAACACTGCGTGACTCCCAGTCCCTCCAAAGGAGCCACAACCTCTGTCACGAGACACTCGTGAAAGCCATTTGGTCCTGCTATGATGAAGGCCTCATGCAAAGTCAGAATGTTGTCGAATCCAATGTGCTTACTGTCGAATAGCTTGATATGGCGCAGAATGTTCGTTTCCCTGCTGAACACTGGCTTATCGACGCCACAGCAAACCTTCACAGCGACATATCGACTGAGGGCAGCTTATCAGCAAGGCGGACCAGAGAATAGTCGGGGTGTGTGGTGGAAGTGGCTTCCTACAGTTTGAACAGATCGCGGGCAAGCCATACAGTCGCAAACGCGCCGAAACCAAGCTTCTGAAGGATGCGATATTGGGGGGCCTTGGACCTGTCGGTCTCGCAGGTCCCCACCTTGGGCAAGACCTCACCAAGGACGATAGGGTGAAAGCCATGCTGTCGATACATGCAAATATTTTCCGTGTTCATCTCGTCCCCATCGATGAAGAACAGCTTGCCGTCCTCGCCCAAGTCTGGCTGGGCCCTGGGCGGGGGGTCAACATCGCTTGCCTCATCAACGAACATGGGGGCGACGTCTGCGCAGATACAGGAATTTTCTGAGATCTACTGTATCAAGCGTCGGAGGGTTGACAATTCGGCCTTGTATGAATCGAAATGCAGAGTGCGCAGTTGCCCAGGTGATGGTGACGCAGGAGTTGGACTGAAGTATGGAATGCTGTAACCTCATGATGGACTGTGCCAAGATTGCTGATGGGTCATACACATACAACAACTGGTCTGGTGCCGAAGCGTTGTTGTAGTAAGGCGTTCGGGCTGAGAACACGAAGGAATCAGCAATGGTCGTCGAAATGGCTAGCGCCAGCTAAAAATAAATTTCCAAGGCGCTCAGGTACTGTGGTGTCAGGCCGAAATATTACCCCCATGTCAGGTACCTGTAGGTCTGGTCCGTGCACGCCACCATACCAGTTACGGTAAAGCCGACATTGGGCTAGTCAATTTTTTCCGTCAACATTCTGTCCAGGCAGCATAGAAGTTCTTCTATTACTATGGTATAATATTGATCGAATATTCAATTAATATAACGATGCCTTGTCCAAAGGAAAAGTATATGTAATAACTTCGTAAGGAGGACTGACAATGTATTCGTACCCTTTACTTTAAAGTAGATCTTTCTTAGAAAGAAATTAAGAAATATACCGGTTTTACTAAAGACTAAATCCGTTATTCTATCCGTAATAAGAATATTAGACCTCGCTTTGCCGAGTATAGTAGAGACCTATTACTTTCTCTAGACTAATAAGAATAACTTATCTATTATATTATAATATCGAAATAGAATCGATAAATGTCCTTTTGGCAGTTGTCTTTAATTTCCCTTATAATCTTAGGCATTTATATTAGTTACTATTATATTCAATTAACGCTATACTACTATGGTTTCCGATAATATATTGCTTATCGCAAATCGCCTTTAACTTTAAAGCATATAGAGTAATGGAAGAAGTGGGCAGAGGAATATGTGAATTGGATGCTGGAGTAGTAGCGATATGTGCTTTGGATGGACGAGATATAGGTTACTGGCGGACTATATTGAAAGTAGTACGTAATAAGATATATTAATGAAGCCCTTTACCCTAACTGCCTTATTGAGAAATATTAATGGAAAGGCGGCTAGATGTTTTGGGGCTGCTTTTAAGGCATTAATGGGTAAATAAAGGGATTATGCCTCTTTTGGGAGAAGGATTGGGGCACTATTACGGAGGAGACTTATTGCGAGTATACTGTCCCCCTGATCGACGATTGGGTTCGCCTTTGCAAAGAAGCTCTTGGCAAAGACCTTGTTCTGATGCAAGACGGCGCCGCTGCCTATAGAGCCAAAGGAACGCTTTTGGATCTTATAGAGAGGGGCATTATACTTATCACCTAGCCGTTATTATCTCCGGACTTAAATCCAATTGAGATTATGTGGTGTGAGATGAAGGATTATATTGAGGATAAGTATAGTTATGTTGAGAAACTATCTTATGACCAACTGCGAGATTGGGTCTATAAGGCTTAGGAGCTGATTAATGAAAAATATTTGAGGGGTTTGTTGGAAATGATGCTGTAATGTTGTTAAGATGTGATTAATGCAAATGGAGGTGCAACGAAATGGTGAAAGGAAGGGTTAGGGTTAGTCTATTGAGCTAGTCCATTTTAGACAATTATTGCCATATGCTGTGGGCTCGTGACATTGCAACGGGGTTTTAATTACCCATTACACTTAGTACCGTTGGCCCCGATGTTATGACCCAAGGGACCAACAGCAGATCAAGGAACAGGCCAGCGGTCAGCTGCGCCATTAGGAGCTTGATATCCAACACATCAAGCGGGGAATATCTCTTATGTCAGCAAAGAAGGATTAGATAATCCAAAAGGACTAGGGTTGTGATGGATCGCTAGGATAGCTGAGCGATCCAACAGATCCAGTACTGAAGAGGGTATGAAGGCAATAGGATATAAGGACACGGTCAGCACCAGATAGATAGCATTTCCTTCATAGCTCTTCAGTTGTCAATCTAAGTATTCAGTCTACCTACCTGAATAGCCTCACGGCTTCTGATCATCACTCGCACGAACACCAGTCCTGATATTGCTCCCCTATTATCTCTACTACCGTATTGCTAGCATAAACCCTCTGACACCTTCTATATACTCACGGGTATTTAGTGTGATCATTACACTCTTCCTTTTAATCAGTATTTAACTGATTTGGGTCCAGGCCAATCATATTGGCCGTGGCCAGATTTATCGATTCAAGAGCTGGAAAAGATTTTTAAGACTAATAAGAATACCTCTCCTGGAGAGGATAGGCTTTCGTGGCCTATTTCAAGCAGGGCTTTTAAAGTAATTCCTTAAATATTTTTCCGTCTTTATTCAGCCTTATTTGATAAGGGTTATTACCCTACAATCTGGAAAACCTCTATTGGCATTCTACCACGAAAGCCTGGAAAAGACGATTATAGTAATCCAAGGTTATATAGAGTTATTGTCTTAATTAGCTGTATGGGAAAAGTCTTAGATAAGCTTTTTGCTACTAGATTTACCTATTTAGCAACGTTGGGCATAAACGGACCTATAGGAAAGCCTTTGCTACATCCTTTACAACTAGGAGGGCAACGGCAAAGATCGGCTATCGATAGAGCCCTATTGCTTAAAAGTTATATTGAAACTGAAAAAGCTAAAGGAAAGGTAGTCTCCTCGATTTTCCATAATTTACAGGGTTGCTTTAATAGGATTATACCAGTAGTTCTACTAAAAATACTTTTAGATCTAGGATTTTCACTACCTATACATCGATTTATAGCTAGTTTTTTAACTGGCCGCAAAATCCGGCTATATTTTGACGGGTTACTATTGAACTCAACTGATATTACTGGGGCCCCTTAAGGGTCTCCTTTAAGCCCTATTTTAAGTTAGATATTCTTACGAGATCTAATTTCTAGGGTCTTATTACCTATAGGTGTTAATCTGCCTATGCAATTATTATATATCGATGATTATAGTATTTCCGTGGCTTCGAAGTCGGTGGCACAAAATTCCACGATTTTAAAGGCTATATCGGAAGATTTATTTATACAGGCCCAGGAAAAAGGTTTACCATTTAATAGTACTAAGTCTGAACTAATCCATTTTACTATATCTAATTCGGCCACTAATCCTAAAGCAGAGATAATACTTCCTAGTGGAATTCTGTTAAAACCTAAATCCGTAGTACGATACTTAGGTCTATGGTTCGATATAAAGCTTACTTTTAAAGCATATATCGAAAAACGCTTAAATTTAGCTATTAGTATATTGCAAGGCCTGCAAAGGTTACGTAATACAAAAAGGGGGATATCTTTTAAGGGCGCTAGGACCTTATATCTTACCTGTATAAATTCAATAGCTGAATACGGCGTGTTGGTTTGGTGGAAGGGATTAGGTTTTAACTTAGGCTTTTTAGCCAACTTTCAGAGGATTCAAAATATAGCAAATTGGGTTATTCTTAGTGCCTTTAAAGGTTCGCCGACTAAAGCCCTAGAGCTAGAATCATCAATTCCACCACTAGAGATTCGTTTTCAGTTTTCCTTATACCGCTACTATTTAAGATTCCTTAAGTTCTTGCCAAATCACTCGATAAAAAGGGAATTAGGTAAAACTGGAGGCATCTTTACTAGGCCGTTTAGGGATTCTGATTTGGGGTACTACTTATCGAACGTTACTAAATCGCCCACAATAATCCATCGAATTATAAGGGGATTAAAAGACCTTGGCTGCAAATCTAATACTATTATCGAAAAAGCAGTTATAAGGTCTCCTTAGGCAGACAAGATACTTATACGGATTTCGATTACGTCTATTAATAAAAATACTGCTAAAAAGTCCCATTTGGCTTTAATAAATAGTATAGATTTTAAATCCACAACTGTTTACTATACAGACGGATCTCAAGGGCATCCACAAGGAAAACAGCTGCTTAAAGCGGCTAGCGCGATGGTTCGAGCAGAAAAATCTCGAATTATTTCAGCGAATTCCTGGAATTTGGGGGAAAATAAAGAAGTTGCTAATGCTAAGGCTTTTGCTATTTGCGAGGCCTTAAAAGCAGCAATAACTCGAGAACCCCCTATAGGAGAGATTTATATCTTTTCTGATAGCCAAGCAGTGATTACTTAAATACAGAACAGTTCTACATCTAAAGCGCTAAGGGCTATTAGGTATTCAAAAACCCTAATTTAACGAGGGTATTTACTGTATTTACAGTGGTGCCCGAGTTACTGCCGAATTCCTGGCAATGAACTCGCCGACTTATTAGCTAAAAGGGCCTTAAATAAGGCTACTAGCGAAAGGACGGCTTCTTTTTCTTTCCTTAACCGTAAAGCCAAAGAAGTTACGCTAAAGATATGGAGGAGCCAATGGGAAATAAGGCACGAGGCGAACTACGCCGGACTTGGTCGATTATATCGACAAATTTGTCAAGATTCGCCACGATTCCAGTTTAAACCTTTTGTTAATATAAAAGACTTTTGGCCTATATATATTCAGCTGAAGACTGGGATCGGCCCTTTTGCAAACTATTTAAATATAATTGGTAAATCTATTACCCCCTGTTGCAGGTATGGCGAATCAGAAACCAGCGTTTATATAATAAAATTTTGCTCCTTATATAAGGAGTAACGGAAAGACTTATTAAAGTCTACGAAAACCTTGGATCTTTATGTTTTATTTTATACGAAATCAGGTATCGAGAGTCTTTTAAGATTCATCGATAAATATGGAATTAAGCATAAAGGCTTACGTCTTTAGATACTCGTTTTGTTATTTGTTTTTGTTTATTTACCTGCTTATTTATTTTGCTCTTTTGGATCGGAATTTTTCTTAAAACTGATTTTGTACAAGGATTATACGATGTGATAGACGCTATGGAAGACTGTATTACAATCGGTTAATTAAGTGAGTTATGTGTTGTTGAAATAAAGTGGTGAGAAAAGCGACATACTATTTGGGGTGGCCCACAAAGGGGCGTGGCCCATAAGTGGGTATGTCAACTTAGTCATTGCAGGGATGGGCGGAATCAGCATATAAAGGCAAATGCGCCTGCCGTAAAAAATATCGCATGTCTGAACAGCAAAGACGGTATGAAGTATGGATTTTTTCATGACCTGCTATTGATATAGCGGAAAGTGGGCCGCAAACACCATGGCTTCAAAGCCGACTACCATGGAGACCACCCTCAGAGCAAATGGACCAGCACTGTTTTCGTGCAGTGTCATCGTGCGGTACAGCCTCAACACATTCTCTATCAACGACATCTCACGGCTGCGCATTCGACTCTCGTTGCGGGACAGCTACACAAAGGCCCCTATTCCCCTGGTAGCTCGTGAGTTCGAAGACGTGCCATCCCAAGATCTCTTGCTCCCAGGTTCTGTGCTCGTCCAGCGTGATCTAGGCGCCGCGATGGCACAGGAGATGCACGACCAGATCGCACTTATTGACGCTAGGTACGCTTTGTTCTCAGTACCGCAGCTCAAAATCCTAGACGTGGAGCGCAATTCCGGTCGGCTCGTCCTGAAGGTAGAGTTGATTCGGCCCAAGGTCTGGGATACGGTGGTGCAGCGGTCGAACGGTCCGCCGATGTGGTATCTGGAAGAGTGGGGAGTGCTCGGCACGGATGTGAAGATCATATTGAAAAAGCTTAATCAAGAGCAAGAAGCTGATGATAGTGTTGGCGAGCATGATAGCAGCAGATCCGTGAGTCGCCCCGTCTTCGAAAAGCGCCACCGTTCCTCCAAATTCATTGAGCACATACTTGAATAGAGTGATATTTACTGACATTGAAACCTTAGCAACGAGTCGAAAGAATGTCTATTTTTGAAGGTCAAGTATCGCACTGCCAAGTTGCACATCGTAAGACGAGAACTAGTTTTAGAATGTGGAAGCAGTTGCGATGAGCGATGTCGACAAGGGCGCCAAAAAGAACACTTCGAAGCGGCGAGCCCAACAAGTTCGTAGATGAATCACTGCGATCTCTTTAGTAATCCTCGTGTCGGTGCCTTTGAACAGTAATTATTGATTGCATCAATGCCAAAGGCTAATTCTTCGGTTATGTTGATGAGAGTCCTCCTGACAGGAATCAACGTGTTCAACGGAAGCCGCGAAATGTAGCTGGAGACCATGTTTGCTTCATCTGTGTATATCATGGCTTTGACTGAAATCTGTGGGACTATCGACGGTGGGGTGTCCGTATATGATTGATGTGTGCTACTAATATGGCTCCTGGAAGAGCTCGCCAGACGAAATTTGAAATACACACGATAAGGCTATGAGCCCTCCTTTATTCTACTCAGTCCCTATCTAACCTTGCCAACATACGTCGCAATTCTCTCCCGAACATCTCTATTACCTTCGATTTCATGTTGAGATCCTGTCCGAACAATCCCTCATCTCCACTCATCCCAACACTGACCCCCTGATCTGGTCGTACAATAACAGTAAAGAACAGCTGATGCGCACAGACATACGACGGAATCTCAAGCCCTTCGATTGTCGAGACCAAAGATGTCGATGGGCCGGTGATGGTGAAGTAGTCTGAGGCCAGCTTTTTGGGCAGCCTGTGTCTTGCAATGCCCTGCGGCTCCTCCTTCTGCCCAGCATCATCGGGGTAAAGCATGTTCAAGTAGGTGTTGTACCTTGGACTCATCCTGTGCAGGCCTTCAGCCTGTGCAAACTTGGTCAAGTGCGCCAGATGAGTCTGCACAAATCCAAGTAGTTCGCCTTCGTCTCCAGATGAGGCGCTCAGGTCAATGCTGAACGGAGTCGTCGTGAGCAACGGACCTGTCGCCGCCATTAGATCCAGCCAGGCCAACGACCGCGAAGCATGCTGCAGACCGAAAGTTGGCCGAGTACGGTGCGTGAGATTTGCCAGGGTCTTTGCAAATGCGAGAATGATGGCTGCAGAGGTGTGCCGGTGGGTTGCCGACAGAGGCACGAGGGATGGATATGATGCTTTGAAGTGTGGGCCTAAGGAAGATGCCGGTGTGGAGAGTGTATTTTCGCTCGTGCTGACAACAGTGTCCTGCGCGTTGATGAGGTGTTCCGTCCAGTAAGCGTTCTCAGCGGCTGGCTGACGAGATTTGATGATCTGGCGGACGACACTCTCAAAGGATGGCGCAACTGGAGGAAATTGTGACAACGTGTGCGGTGACAATAGTAGCGTGTCGAGGTCTCTCTCAATCATTTTGATGCTCCACGCGTCATACAGTACGTGGTGTACTCGGAGCACAATGGCTTGACCACCAGAGCCCTCCAGGAACGATAAGCGTGCCGGAGGCAAGCGTAGATCGGATGGGATGCTGTTGCAATTGCGGACATGAGACTCGATAAGAGCCTCGATGGGCTTAGACAGGTCTTGGAGAGCAGTGACGGCGGCGGACCAGGACTTGGTGAGTGAGACTTGCATAAGGCCATGATCAGGACCTGTGTAAACAATAGTAGATCGTAGAACATCGTGAACGCGACAGAGTCTGGTCCAGCACTTTGTCACGGTCTCGAAGTCGAGAGCAGGGTTGACAAGGCGGTAGACCCATGGTGGCTCGAGAAATCGTTTACCGTTGTGCAGCCATTGTTCCAACTGGAACCGCTGACCTGGAAGGACAGGAAAGATAGATTCAATGAGATCCGCTGGTAGGTTGAGCTTGTTAGCTATTGACGTTCTGAGCTCGTTTGAGTGGGCCAGCGACTGCGCTCGTGGTTGTGCTGTAAGGTTGTCTGCGGTGGAAGTGACTACCGCTGCATTCTTCTCGACGATGTCATGGACACTTGCGCCTTTGATGATATCGAAGACGCTGACTGTCATACCCAACCGCTTTCGAAGAAGGCTGGACACACGGATGGCGATGATCGAGTCCAGACCTGCATTGACCAGCTTCGTGTTATAGTTCAACTCTCTGCCTCGACTCCTGCTGCCGAGTACCTTCTTGACCACCTTGAGAACTGCTTCAGCCTTGGGTGTTATGCCGTTCATCTCGGTGCAGGATTTCTCGCGGATAGTTTTATCATTTCCGTGAGAGGCTGCATTGATATCTCCGTTTGTCCTCATCTGACTCATGTCAAGAACAGGTCGTTGCAAGCCGTCCGAGACTATGTTGTTCACCGCGGCTTCCAATCGCCTGCCCAGGCTTTTCACTTGATTTGGAGTCATCTTGGCCCTCAACTTGCCATGCAGTGCATTGTTCTTCATGTGAAAGCTGACGATGAGAGGGTAGTCGTCATACGCCGGTCCGCCAGCATCTTCACTGTTGTGTGTCTCCGTCTGAGAAGCCGGCGCGAAAAGCGGCGGACTTGAGCTTTCATCGGTCGTTATTGGGTCAAGGATGCCATTAAAGACGAAGAGACTCTGGAAGAGAGTTGCAGCGCCGTCAGTCTGGCGTGTCCTCCACGCTGTCTGGATCTTGCGCAGCGATGCCATCGACTTCCCTCCCCTCGCATCATCACTCAACTTTTGCAAGCTCACCAACCCCTCTTCAAAGCTGATGTGGTCCCCGAGTCTGACTCGCATCGGCACCGTGTTGATGGTAGGACCAACCATATCCGCGCTGCTCTGAGTCTCGCTGGTGCCGGTCGTAATGACCTCGCCGTAGACGACGTCCGGCTGTCCATACAGAGCTTCGCAGAGAACTTTGACCCAAGATAGCTGAAGCGCAGCTTTAACCGTGGCGCTGGCTTTCCGGCATCGCGTCTGTAACAGCGACATGGTTTGTGCGTCCAGGATGAAATAGAATGCAGAAGATGCATCGAGTGATTCGCCAGCGAAGTGAAGTGGGTTGTAGCTGTAGTCTTGCACAAGTTTTGTCCAAAATGCGATCGCAGACCGTTGATTCAAGGCTACCGTCCTTGCGAAGGGTGTGAAGAGGTATCGTGTAGTAGACTCTTCTTCACGATACACGTGGGCTTCACCGGTAAGGCGCCTGCGATAATATGCGCCCAAGATTTTCCACACTGCCTGAATCGACGTAGCATCGTACAGAGCATGATGGAGGGTGAATTGAATTCTCCCGCGCGGCTTCACCGCTTTCCAGTGAACGAGATCGCTCGCCTCCGTTGGGGACACCACGCCCATCCACGGCGCTTCGTCATCCTGGGTGAAGATGAAGCGAGTCCGCAGTATTTCGCAGGCCTGAACAGTGTCGTTGACGGCAGCGAAAAAAAAGTCGAGATTGGCAGTATCTACTTCTAGGGCATGATCGGACAGCTGGATGGTGTGGGTGTACGTGTAGGCCTTGTCTGTGATGGCGAGTGAGGCGCTGAGCATGCCCTCTTGGAGCGGCGTTGCCACGAACAGGACGTCTTTGGCGACACGCGCGAGAATCTTGTCGTACGTCTGAATATCATTGAGCAAGTTGTAGTCGTTTTCCTTAGGGTCACGCGTGAGCAAGCCGTTAATCTCTGGAATGCCGTTCACGACGGAAGCGCTCTTTTCCTTTCGTGCTTCCTGTACGAGTCGCGCAGTGCCCTGAATTGTGCGTGCCTTGATCACTGAATCAGCAGTGAGTTTGAGGTTCTCCAACTTATTCAACATCCTGACGAAAGGAAGGACGGTAATGGAATCGAGACCGATCTGGTACAATGTAGTTGTCTTGGTTTTGTCTTGCATCTCCGCTGGAATCAGACGGATCAGGTGACATAGAACCTTCTGTACACAATTCCAAGCCTCTTCGTAGTCTTCGTCCTGGAGACTTGCAGCTGAGACAGTGCCATTGGCAACATGTTGGTTTTGAATAGCGACAGCAGGTTCCAAAGTCACGAACTCGTTGACTCTCGCGTCCTCACTGGCTATACTGCAAATGATCTTCTCAAATAGTTGGCCAGTGTGACTCAGCTCCGTCGTGCTCAAAGCGCCGGCTGACGAAAGAGTCAACACGATTCTCCCATTGTGGTGCAAATCGACATCGATGGCCAGTGCCATATCACTCTTACTGTCAGTGCGCACCGCATTCATACACCCAGGCACGGGCCCATTACCCGCCGCATCCTCTGCGGAAATGATATTGATGCTAAGCAGACAGTCGAAGAGCTTGTCCTCGGACGCGGCCCAGCGCTGCACTTGCTCCACGCTGGCGAACGGCATAGTACCTTGGCATGCTGCGACGTGTGCCTCTTGCACCTTGTGAGCAAGGCTGGGTAGAGTCTCGTAGCCTTTTTCGAGTTTGACTGCTTGTACCAGGGTGTTCAGGCAAGGACCCAGAAATTCATCTACGCCCTCCGTGATGTGCCCGAGTAGGGGCCGAAGGGACATGACGAAGCCGAAGACGACAGAGGTCTGGTTCGTGAGTTGAGCCAGGCAGAGTGCTGTGGCCAGCTGGAAAGCCGACGAGGCGGAGATAGACGCACCAGACTGAGATGAGCGTGCGTGTAGCTTAGCCTTGAGCTGTTTAGTAGTCCAGGCAAGACATAATGTCGATCGAGCCATGTTGTCGCTGTCTTTGTTGGCATGGTGAGCCCCGACATGGCACGGCCGCATATCACTCAACTTCGAATTCCAAAACCGTCGTGTGGACTCCATCTGCACATCCGAAAGGTTGCAATATGCAGAGATTCTTGTCAGCGAACGAAGGCTGTTGTTGTTGACCGGAGAAGAGACGGTGTCCTCGGTGTTGTAGGCTTGTTGCAGCTTTCTCCTGAGCAGATCGATAGCCACACCATCAAATAATGCGTGGTGTATTCTGATGGAAGCCAGTATCTCACCAGAAATCTCGTCCACTTGCACCCCAAGTCGAATTGGCGGACGTACATTCATCTTAGCCACTATATCTGACGAATTTCCTGGCCCATCAAAAGGCGAGCAAAGAGATGAGTGAAGAACAACTTGGAAGACTTGACCGTCATCCTCTCGCTGGATGAAACATGTCCTCAGCATTGCCTCCGACGCAACAATCACCTTGGCGGCCCTCTTCCATCTGGCGATGTCCGTGCCAGTGGAGAGACGGTAGTGGAAATGCGCCACATATGGGACCTCAACAGTTGCTGAATCTTCTTTCTCGTCAATGTCACCAGTCGTGCTCAACCAAACGAAGGATCGAGCAATGAGGGCAGCCTGCAGAGGCAGACATGGCAGTACGGCTTCCACCGCCTGCTCGGCGAGGCCTGCTGGAAGAGGGCCCAGGTCTGTTGTAGAAAGCGCATTGACTTGTCGCAGCCTGTCTTGCATGTACGGATCGGACGAGACGCCCTTTGTCAATGTGCCACTCTCCCAGTCTCTGTCTGCGACTCGAGCTATGGATCCCACCGTACAGGAGGGTGAAAGGACATCAACCATGTTCAGCTTAGGAAAGCCGCGTTTCCGCAAAAGTGCGACGAGGTGCACAGCCGAGAGACTGTCGATGCCCAGGCGATGGATGTTGCTCGTGGCTGTGGCCTTGATCTTGTTGCATGTCGCCTCTTCGACCGCCGCGACTACTGAGGTCTCTCCAGCATTGAGGATAAGGCTTGTCTGCTCCACCTTCACAACGGCTTCGCCCCCTTCTTGGCGTTCTTGCGAGTCCAAAAAGTCATTCGCTAACTTCGCCAGGAGCTTTGTGTCGACCTTTCCCGAGGCAGGTAAGTAGGGGATTCTGGAGACCCATAGCAGCGTGGGCGTCATAAATGCCGGTAGCTTCCTCTGAGATTCTTGTTCGAGCGTCCCCATAAAAGTTGCTAGAGCGCGTCCTGGATGTTGAAGCAATTCCACCTCAGCTTCCATCTCGACCTTGAGGAGACTACTCGACTTGCGAGCAACGAAGCCAAATAGCTGCTGCTGCCGGTTGGTGGCATCCTGGTCATTCTCAACCACGGCAGCAGCAAAGTCAAGGCTCTTTTCAGTGGCCGCGGCATCTTTCAGGAAGGACACCACCTCGTCAAGCTCGAGGCGCTGACCGCGGATCTTAGCCTGTTGATCAGCTCGGCCCAAGAACTCAAGCGTGCCATCATGCATCATTCGCATCATATCGCCTGTTCTGTAGATCTTCTGGGCGCCACCACCTAGAAGCAAGGTAGTCTGGAAGCTCTTGGAGTTTTCCTCTGGTCTGTCAAGATAGCCCATGGCCACCTGTGGCCCAGCGATGCACAGCTCGCCCGGCTGTCCGCGTCTGGTGATGATCTGCTCATCGCCAGTCTCGGGAGCCAGCAGCAACGCTTGGAGACCAGTGAGCGGCAGGCCGAGATTGCGGGCATTTGAGTCGGAAGTCACGGCGTGGCCTAGGCAGCCGATGGTTGCCTCGGTGGGCCCGTAGAAGTTGAAGAGCACAGGATGGCCCTCTCCGGCGCCTTTCGACCACGTATCCAGAAGCTCGCTTGAGGCTTTCTCGCCGCCCGTGGTCACCACCCTAATAGTTGGCACATCCTCTGGCCTCAATCGCAACTGCGCCAGCACCGAAGGCACAGAGCCAAAATGCGTGATCCCCAGCTCGTTGATGACGTGCTGCAAGCTGCCAAGGACAGCCGTCCGGTCCTTACCAATCACAGCTCGGTGGCCTAGGTGCCAGGGCACAAAGAGCTGTGTGAGATGTGGGTCGAAAGCCCGTGAGGTAGTGTTAAGGTACTTCCCGGCGCCTCTTAGACGGCCCGTGTCCGGCGATGACTCCAGTAGGCGGGCGCTGAAGGCGGCGGTGAAGTGGCACAGATTTCTGTTTGATACTCGCACGCCTTTGGGACGACCAGTGGAGCCCGAGGTATAGATCAGATAGCCACCGTGAGCAGTCGTCGGTTGTCTCTGTGAGACTGGCCACGACAATATGGATTGAATATCGTGATCACCGTCGTCCAGGAGGAGCAAAGCTGGGGAGTCTATTTCGCCACTGGAACCCAGATCTTGAACCAGGTCTTTTGTTGTGATGATTAGTCTGGCCTTCGCATCGGAAACGAGGAGCTGTTTTCTCGCCGTAGGCAAGTCCTCGTCTACAGGAAGGTAAATATAGCCAGCACGGAAGATTGCCAGCGTTGCTGCAAGCGATTTGATGTCCCGACCTAGATGCAGAGCCACGACATCGTCAGGCTTGAGACCAACTTCATGAGAGGCGAGGCGGAAAGTGATAGCGTCGGTGAGCTTGTCAAGCTCAGAGTAGGTGACGGTTTTGGAGACAATGGCGTCTTCACCCTGCTCCGACTCCTCGAAGACAAATTCCTCAGCTGCAACCCACTCTGGATGGCTGGACGCATGTATGGCGACGCTGGCAGTGGGGTCGGACGTTGTGATTCGCTGCATACCAGCCTCGCCACTGACTGACAGGAGCCCGCGGCTCATTCGGTTCTGGAGCAGTGCAAGAGGAATCTGAGGTGCCTCAATCATGGCCCTAGCCTGGTCGATGATCTGCTCCAACAAGAGTTCTAGCTGCGCCTGCAAGATCCGTCGCCCGTCGCCAGTGAGCTCCATCGTCATGTCTCCCTCGAAGACGTTGAACGCGAGGGGGTGTTCCACACAAAGCGACAAGGCCTGTCCCACTTCCCTGAACATGGTGCCATTGTGGTCGACACGACTGTTCTCTGTATCCTTCGCGGGGACCGGATGATATACAAAAAGCCCCGAAAAGGGCGTATCACTGCTCCCACTGTCTTGATTGAGCATTTTCTTGATATCCACAGGGTGTAGACTGTGTGTGCTCCGGAAAAGAATGGATGAGTCGTGCGCCATCTCGCGCCAGAGTGCCTCTGCGGATGTCGCGTTCGCACGGACAACGACAGGAACGGTGGCCATTGCAGGGCCCATGACCCGTGCGAGATCAGGGTGGAGTACTCGCTGTGAGACAGTCTGGCCGAACACAACAGCTTTGAGCTCTAGGTATGCTGCCAGGACGCACCCGAAAGCCGACTGAAGTAGCATTGGTAGGGCCGGTGTTGTCGAGCTCATGGCAAGTAACGCGGCAGGGATCGATTTTCTGGCAAGCCGAATGCCCTGTGGCTTCTTCTGACGGGACTGTGTCAAGTCCGGGAAAGGTGCGTTCAGTGCGCCAACTGTCTTGCTGAGGTCTGCGAGACGCTTGCTCCACAATGAGGCGGCATCGTCTCTTTCAGAGGCAGAGGGCAGTAGACCGAGCTCCATGCCTCTGTCCAGTTGTACCACTACATCTTCGCGGTTCGGAGCGGCTTGTCCGTGATAGAAGTTCGCCACAGTTTCGAGGAGGATTTCTGACGAGACTTTGTCGTAGAGAGCGTGGTGGATGCTTAACATCATCTTGACCTCGCCTGGGGCAAATGTAACAGCCCATGGAGGCTGATCTGTAGTCGTCGGCGCCAACTCGATTTGCAGTTCTTCTGCCTTGTTCGCCAAATTTTGCCCCTCATTTGCGGACAACAGAGTCCAACGCATGGCTGGCTCTTTTCGTACCACTTGCAAAATCGTGGACCGAATGCCGTATTCGCGAGCCCACGACACGCTGCTCTCGCTGCTTTCGACGTCTAATTGTGTCAAAGAAACGAAGATAGTGCGAAGAATATGGAATTTGTCGGCCGCTGCGGTCCAAGCTGCTTCCAGGCGGGAGCAATCGATCTCGCCTAGGTGGCTGAGATCAAACACACGGTGGAACCAATACGCCCTGGGCTCGAGCATTGTCTCGACAACCAAAGACTCCTGTGTAGGCGTTGCGGGAAGAATGAAAGCCGTATCTTGGGGCAGCATAGCGCCGTAGAGCTTCTTAGTGAGCAGTTGTTTTGTGGAAGACAGCCATGACGTCTCCGTCTCGAGATCAGGACCATTGGCTATCGGCAAAGACACATTATCGGGCAAAATTTGACCATCTGCCTGAGTAGCAAGCTTACTTGAGATAACATCGACTAGCTCGCCCATAAGTTGACATTGCATCAAGTCAAGAGCGCCAACCTGGCAACTGAGTTCCCGTTTCAGTGCCCACGCCAGCTTGATGACCTGTAGGGAGCTGAAGCCCAGCCCAGCCAATGTGTCTCCGCGAGCCAGTGGTCCCACCGGGACATGAAAATGCTGGCCGATGATTTCAAGCACCGGAAGCTGTTCCGGGGTCCAGTGCGTCGTCGTCTGCTGCTGGCCGGCTGACTTCTTCGAATCTTCCTCCGAAGCCAGAACACCAAGGTCGGACTTGTTGTAGATCTCCTGCAACACTTTGCGGTCTACCTTGTTCGAAGCAGTCCTCGGCATTGTAGTCTCTAGGACGACAATGTGTCCTGGTACCATATATGTGGGCAATAGATCCCTTGCACGCTGGAAGATGTGCCGCCGGATTGACCCGGTGTCAACACCGTCGTTCTTAACCGAGACGAATGTTACAACCATCTTACTATTGGCATCTGCCTTTGCCCCAGGGCGAGGAACGAAAAGCGTCTCGACATGCTCAACAGCTGCCTCCACGTCCTTGATACTCGCACACGCCGCGCTGATCTCGCTCAATTCGATGCGGATACCAGCGATCTTCACCAAATCGTCGTTTCTCCCCAGAAACTCAAACCCATGGTCATTGAGACGTACCATGTCACCCGTTAGGTAAATGCGTTCATCGATCCCAGGCCCACCCTGGATGAACGCCTTGGTCGTCTTGGCCTCGTTACTCAGATAGCCCTTGGCCACCTGCGCACCGCCCAGTGCCAGCTCACCAACACCATATCGCGGAACAAGCTGCCAGCGCTTTTGTTCGCTGCCTGCCGCAACTGTGACTTCTCGCACAACATATGCAGTACACGGACCTAGCGGAAAACCCACATTCGCCGCCTTAGCTCGGTCCCGGCTCTTGCCGTAGAACCGGCGCATAGTCGACACGACTGCGTTCTCGGCTGGGCCGTACGTGTTATACGCACGCGTGGTGATCCCCGGCGCGGCCCACGCCTCGGCAACGTCCTCGGTGAGTTTCTCGCCGATGAAAGTGACATACTGGAGAGTCGACCCACGCAGCATCTCGACATTGATGCTCGCGCCAAACGACGGCGTGAGATGCGCATGAGTCGGTTGAGACTTCCAGATGAACTCGACAAAGGTGCCGAGGAGGAGCTCGCGCGTGCCGCTGATGACGCTGCCTGCGAGGCCCCATGTGTAGAATAGATCTTGCACAAAAACGTCGAAGCTGGAGGCGGAGAACTGGAGCGTCCGAACTTGTGGCGACTGGGATTCGTGCTCGACTTGAAGCTGCAAATCACGCATGGCCGCGGTGGCGGCGCTATGCGAGATCATGACGCCCTTGGGCTCGCCTGTGGTTCCCGATGTCCAGAGGAGATAGGCGAGGTCGGATCCACGGAGATAGGGGAGTGCGATGCGCGTTTCAGCTCGTGATGGTGCCTTGATGTTTGCGTACTGGTTGATGAGGATGACGCGCATGTCTTTCAGACTTTCCTGGGCGAGACAAGGCTCGATTAGATACAGAGATTCGGTGGTTGTGAGTATGATCTTGCTCATAGTCCTGGCAATGAGTGACGTCCGCCGCTGAATGGGCGATGTCTCGTCAATAGGGCACCAGGCCGAGCCAGCCTTTAGGATTGCCAGGATAGCAACGTAGAGCTCGGCGCAGCGCTGCATACATATTGGGATGATTTCGATATTCTCTTTACCCAGAATAGTTGCGAGACCATTGGCCCTAGCGTCGAGCTCTCCGTAGCTCAACTCGACTGGTAATGAATCGAGACTCTTGTGGAAGCTTAGGGCGAGACGGCCCGGAGTTGAAGCGGCTTGGACTTCGAATTGGTGATGCAGAAGCTTAGTTCTGTCCTGAGTTTGCTCGCTCTCATGTTCGTCTCTTGCAACTGGAAGCGGAACTGTCCCTTCTGCAGAGAGCAACCCTTTCGGCAAGCTTGCGAGCAGTCCCTGGACCAAATCTTGTGGAGAGGACGCAAGTATGATCTCTGTAAGTGCTGCAAGTTGCTTCACGATCGATATCGCCGCAAGCTTGGAGAGGACATCCTCCCGATACGTGAGTCTGAATGTCATGTTATTGTCCTGTGCGTTCGTGCCTACAGAGGACGAAGCTGCCAAGACCTCAGCGAAGATGTCGAAGTTGTAGTGCGTGGATGAGTAGCTAACTTCTTTCCAAGGTACGGACACGGCGTCCAGGTATGGAGCCTGGTCTTTCGATTTGGTCAAGATATCATCGCATACGTGCAGAGCCAGGGCCGTGTTGAAACGTTGGGTCTCGAAAATTCCAAATGATGTGTGCTGGTGGCGCTGGGCGAGCCTCGACTGGCTCGTAAGTATGTCGAGCAGCTGGCTGGTGGTCTGCATGTTAGGCAGTCCTACTCGACACGGCACTACAGAGACGGTCGGCGCATGTGTACGGACATCATGGGCCGAGATGACGCTTCCGAACGTAATGTCTCCAGTGTCGGCCTCTGAAAGCAGATTCAGGAGGAGCGCCCAAGCTCCCTGAAGCACTGCCAACGGAGACGCTCCTATTGCTCTGCTGCTATCTTCGAGAGTCTTCCATGACAAGCCATTCTCATACTGAATCGTCCCATGCACACTGATCGTGTCCGACTTGACGTTGTTGCCGCTCAAAGAGCCAAAGCTCTCCGACTCCAGCCCCTGCAGCGCGTCTCGCCACAGGTTGTCGGTATTAGGATTTAGACTCGTGGCCCATTTCAGCACGGCGTCATACAGGCCTTCTCTTGGTAGAGATTGGACACCTGCAAATCGCCTCGCAATGTCTCTCGTGAGCACATCGAGTGAATCACAATCGCAGATGCAATTCGCTACACTGATGACCAGCAGACCAGAGTCACCAGAGTCAGATTCAATGACTTGGACGTGGTACAGTCTCTGAGAGTCAAGACTGATGCTGGCTTCTGCAATGTCGAGCCAAGGTTGAGCTTCACCAGTCGCATCACTCGCACTCGCTTTCCTGAGTACAACCCGTTCCGCGTCATTACCCAGCCGCCGCCAGGCCGCGGGCGTGAAAATGGCCTGGGCGAAAGGCGCCAAAGGATCATCACACGGCAGCAAGGCACATCGATAAATTGCGTGTTCCATAATCACGGCCTCGACGGCCTCTTTGAGTGCCACGGCCGAGATACCGGAGCGGATTCGGAGGACAGCATGGCTAACGGAGCTGCGACTTGCCACTGCGAAGCTCAACGCATGCTGACTCTGGGTAGAAGTTGCGGGCAGCACAATTTCGATGTCAGCAGCACTGGCAAGCTGAAGCTTGTCCAGTGCCGCCGCCATGTGGCGAGATGAGAAGTCGGCGAGTTGGCAGCGTGCGGCGGCTTCCTTATCCGCTTCGTGGCAAGCTTTCGTGTGGGAGAGGAATAGTGACTGTATGGTGGCGCTCGGGTCGAGAAGTTGAGAGATCGATAGATGCAGGCGCACATTGTGGTCTTGTGTTGTTGTTCTCGGGCTGATCCCCCTCTGACTGATGCTGCGCAAAAATTTGATAGCGTGAAGGCTGTCCATGCCAGCCTCGACGAGCGGTGTAGAAGCTGTGATGCCAGGCTTTCCAGGGACACAGCTGCTGTCCAGAATATCGCATGCCATAGAAATCAGCTCTTCTGCCAGCTTGACGTCTCGAAGGTCTGTCGGAGGTTCCACATCTCCACGACTATCCCCATCGACAGGCCCCGGGTGCGAGGTTTCGTGTCCATGCCTAGTCGTAGTGGACGGCTGCGACATTGCTGCTAAAGCGGCCATCCTGCCGCTCTCAATTCGATGTACTCGATTTCACCTTGATAAAGTGAGGCGTAAATGCGTCCTCGCTGCGAAGTTTAGCTGTGTCCGTGCGCAGCAGTAGTATTTATGATACGCCAACCAAGGTCGTTTATATTAACAGGTTTTCTGCCATGCCTGATAGGTGCCAAGCTGAGAAAATTCCACCTTCGTTCGACGAAGACACATAGATCCTCTTGACCCCTGAGGCGTCTGTTCGGAAGGCGAAGCCATCATCCATGGTGCTAGTAGCCAGAACCGTGATGGCGCACTTCGCACGACCTCTGTCAGGACCGTCACGGCCTCCGAATTCCGACGGCACCACGCGCGGATCAATGCTGTGGATTTGGTACGTAAAGCCGTGGGGGTGGCAGTATTCCGATGTCGTCCAGTCCACCGCCTCGTGTTCGGTAGTGCGAAGCTGCAGTGACTGACACTGACTGTCAAGTCGAATGGAGGCACCGCACTCCTTGCCAACTTCGGCTTCCACGTGGTACAGATCACTGTCAGTAAGCACTGTGTGTGCTGGCTAAAGTCTTGGTCTATTCTGGCTGACACGCTCGGCCTATAAAACCCCGCCAGCCAAGGCCTGCCAGTGCTCAATCGTGGTCACTCCTTCGGGCTGGTTGCATGAGCTGATCGGCTAGCTGGCGAAGCTGAGAGGAACGGAAATGTGAAGCTGAGCTTGGATGAAAACTGGGGCTGCGTTCTTGAGACCCTGAAGCAATTTCGTCGAGTGGCCGCATCTGACACCAATGATGCCATATTGTGCTCACAGGCTCGCAAGGCTGCATGATGCAAGGCCGCAAGGCTGCAAGGTCAGCCGCCTTCAGCAAAAGCAACAGAGGTACACTCCAGAATTCGAGATGCTCATTGGGACGGAGCAGCTGCTTCGAAGTTCTGAACTGTCATAACAACTCAAATCAAGTCCATCCCAGCCTATAGGATGAACAAGCCGCGGGGGAGATCGTCGCTCGCACTGAGGCTCCTTCCCAAGTGAGAGAAGATTCAGCGCGGCAGAGCTGGGCATGGGTACTAGACTGAGTCTTGTGGAGCTTTCATTTGTGTGAAATTCCGGTACCGTGGAGGAACGTCTTGGTATGACGCTTGGAGCCAAACTTTTCACTGATCAAATTTTTGGAAATCTAATCTGATGATCTGATAAAATGGTTGTGCAAGGACAAGGATCTTATGATATCCTTGGCGCTTAGCCGAAGCCGCTCAATACCGCTTAATCGCATATTCGTCTAGATACATACGACGTCAAATAGGCAACATTCAATCCTTTAGGTACTCAGTACGTACCAGACTTGATAGCAAGGAGATACACTTCGCCTACATTTTTTCCCTCTTGGTCGAGTCAGTAACTGAACCTAGAGGGTATCGAAAAGTCGTTGGTGGTCTGCTTTTTTGTTACCCGCGAAGACTACATAGTAGGTAGCGATATTGGGGTGGAAATAGCCCCGCCCCCAAGGTCGAATCCGAGTTTCATGAGAAGCTGGCAGCAACAGAACAATCTTTATACGGACGTTACATGGATCGGTTTTTTCTCAGTCTATTTTGTACACCATGGGCTATCCAAAGTATGCTTCCTGGAAAAACCGATCCCGCTGCAACGCAAACAGCATAGCTGTTTTGTGTGGCAGATGCACCCTCTTCTTCTTCTCCTGCGGCAGATACTTGTCCTGAATCTGCACATGAGATAAGTCAAAGCGTGGCTCAGCAATCACCTGCTTCGTCCTAGCATCCCGCAGAAAGCAGCAATGCTTGATTGATGTAGCCACCGCCTGGTACCGCTTTCCTCCGCGGAAGCGCTCCTCACCCACCAAAATGTGCGAGTTTTGGTCGAACTCACCCACCACCACATTGCAGTTCGACCCGATGAAACACGCCGCCTTGTCCTCCATGACCCACCCCAGCTCCGTGTACCCTGCAAGCTCTCCATCCCACTCAAACAAGCACGACATCGTGTGCGCGTCCGCCAGCTGAGCCGCGAGGTATGCGCGATGATGCTCGTCTGTGCCACGCTCCCGCCACCCGGCGTTCACACGGTCTGAATTTTGCCACCGCTTGTACTTTTCGAAGTGCATCGGATTCTCAGCGTCCATGTGCAGAATTCTTAGTTGCTGGCCTAGCTCCACAATGTAACGTGAGTAGATTACCGCGCCAGGTCTGGGCTTGGGCGGCCGCACCGGGTGGACTGTGCAGACGTCGCCATTGCGCGTGAAACCCATCTGGCTGGCGAACACGCCCAGCGTGCCGTTGAAGCCCGGGAACTTGGTCACCTCGGGCCGGGTTCGCAGCCAGTGTTGCGAGTCCGGTGCTCCAGCGCCTTGCCAGAAAGCTTCGCGGTGAACCCAGAACACGGCGCCATCTTTCGCTGCGCTTGAGTAAGGCGAAAGAACGGCAAGGCCCGTGCAGCTCATGTATTCCCTCACGCGAGGACTGGCGACGGAGATGGCCAGCAACTCGTCGTCTCGGCGGGAAGGGTGCAGCCAGAGGGCGTAAATTGATGCCCATGCCAGTGTGAGTTCTTGGCTTGAATCATCAAGCCCGGATGGTGAGGGGGACTTGTTGCAAGGCAATCTCGACTGCTCAAGTTTCATCACAGGACTGAATTCCGCTCGATCGTCGTTGATCATGCTCGGCGAGATTCTAGTTAGCACGCCCGCTGTCCACCGAGCTACCGCCTTATCGCCGGATCCGACGACGAAGTCTGCGTCGATGGTATCGATCCAAAAGTTGGTTTTTCCGTCGGGTAGATTGAATAATGTCTTTGTAGAAGTGGACGTGTCTAAATGGCATGGTGCCTCCTCGCGAGACTGCGTCCTCTCCACGACCATAACGGAGTTGGAATTCCTATTATTACATTAGTAATCCATTTGCTTGAAAATTTGACCACCAAATCTGGCAAGATTATTTTCGCTTCATATTTGCACGTACCAAAGTGATACCATGATGAATTGTCGACTTGTGGTTGAGACTCAGCCTGTGGTGGATGGGGTTGATCAACTAACTAATTGCGTACCAAATTTTGTGCGAGGCCGGCATTTTGGACGCAAATGAATTAATCATGATGGCTGATGCCTCGGGCTATATACTATAATAGCTACTATGGCAAATAGCTTTCAGATTAACCTTTCAGGATCATTTCCAAGCAATTCGTCTCGTGCCACCAAACACAACCGGCTTGGCTACAGCATTTTCTGTACGTACTGCTACCAAAAAAAAAAGCACAGTTACCCAAGCTCGTGCTCCTGACTCTAGTGAATGTCACAGTACGAAATCTACCACATATTTTTGGACGCAAAATTGTGTGCGGCTGACCAATCCGGCATTTGCACCTGGGCAGCCTGGGCGCTGCAAGTTGGTCAATGTCGTTCGGTAAACCTTTCCATTCAGTGCAGGTGGTATATGATCCTGACAACGCGTCGTTTCATCACTAGCCACATAGCTTCTGCTTTCAGCAATGTAGTTAATTCGCCACCTCCACATCTGACAATGGGACAGCTTGTGGATATGCTGCCCTTTTAGTGGAATAATGTAGCTCGCTCTCGGTATGTGTAAGGATCTGATGTCAGACCAAGTCTTGGGCTCCCTAGAATAGGAAGGATTGTTCTCGCACTGTACAGAGTACTAGTCTACCATGGCAAACGACATTCACGCTATGTTGTACTGCGTAGTTCGAGGTGGGGTTCAATCTTACGGTCCAAATTTACGTCCTCCCCGTGGGGGACAATTTCCTCACTAGGTACGTACCTCCTGGATGATACTGCATCCTAGTAATACCCACAAGAGCTTGAGAATTTGCTCGACAACACACCGCTCCTGCAGTGGTATGTTTATTACGGGAAAGATTTAGGGTCGTGAGAAATGAGATTAACAAAATAGATCTGGAAACTCTTGATCCAAATGTCGGCCAACAGTTGACAAGCAAGACTAACACGGCTACGCCTCAGCTCCTGGTGTCAGCCAACATGACGAGCAACGGAGGCATAAGCTTCCCTCCTCGAAAATGGCACAGAAGGGTGCCGTTCATATCTACGAAACCTATCGAGCAGAGGCTGGCGGCACGGAACTTTTCTTCAGTCCCAAACCACGTCGAGGATGGCAAAGACGACAAAAGTCAGAACAAGATCGATCTGCCAGAATCATCAGCAAACTGGCTGTCTATATTGACATTTGACTGGCTACGGCCAGTTTTCAAGACGGGCTATACCAGACCATTGCAAAATGACGACCTTTACGACATGCCAGACAATAGGCTGGTTGAAGATCATGCAGACCGACTTGAGAAAGCCTGGTGTGAGCGGCTAGAGAAGAACAGAGCACGACCAAGTGTCTCTGGACCACTATCATGGCAGCCTTCTTGGGCCCGGCGCACGACCGACACGACTGTCCTGACGATGGCCCTCAATGAAGTCTGCTTTCGATGGTTTTGGCTCGGCGGCCTACTGAAGCTAAGCGGCGACCTCACGCAAATAATCTCACCACTTCTCATCCGGTCTCTCATCCGCACCCTCTCCGACCCCTCCCAACGCGCTCTGCGTAGTGGCTTCGGGTACGCTGTCGGACTTTTTGTCCTCCTGGTTGTGTCTGTCACTGCCAACGTGCACGGCTTCTACCGCTCATACACTACTGGTGTTCTGCTCCGCGGCGCCCTCATACACACTATCTACCGCCGCGCAACATCACAACTTACCGAGCGCGCCAAACTCCGACACGGCCTCGGCACAGGAAAGCTGATGAGCTTGATGAGCGCAGACGTCACTCGTGTCGACTTCTGCTGCGGCTTCTTCCATTCCGCCTGGACGAGCATTCTCCAGATTTTGTTGTGTTTCGCTCTCACCGTCTGGTCGATGGGCTACAGCGCTCTGCCTGGATTCGGTCTGCTGGCGCTGCTCTACCCATTGCAGTCGTTCATGATGAAGCGACTGCTACTATTACGCCGGGCAAGCATGCCCTTTACCGACGCACGCGTCAAGGCCGTGGTAGAAGCTGTTTCGACGATCCGACTGGTCAAGACGAACGCGTATGAGAAGAGTATGTTGGCGAAGATCGACAAATTGCGGACCAACGAGGTGGTTTACATCCGCAAGCGGATGCTGCTCAGGGCGCTCAATATAGCTGTCTCGTACACGGCGCCTACGCTTGCGGCTGTTATGAGCATTGTCTGTTACGGCGCCGTGAACGAGAACGGTATGGATGCCGATGTGATATTCTCGGCTCTGGCATTCTTTCTGCTCTTGCGGACACCATTGCAAGCTTTGCCCACTGCTCTTTCTGCCATCGCGGATGCGCGAGCTGCGCTTGAGAGATTAGCAGCTTTCATGCTCGCTTCAGATTCGAAGATCCCAGAATATGTGGAAGCAGAGTCTAGAGATATATCGGAAAAAGACGCTCCTCCAGAAATGCTCATTCGAGTCGAGGATGCCACGTTTGCATACCACGACGACGAGGCTCTCGAGGCAGACGAACATCCGGCAGACACTAAAGACAAAACGGAAGAAGTGACTAACACTCCTACCAAGTCACTATCTCAGCGACTCTACTTGGAGTCCCTCACAATCAAAAGAAACCAACTCGTCTGTATCGTCGGCCCTGTGGGATCTGGTAAATCCTCGGTCTTCCGCGCCCTCATGGGCGATATGCAGCGCCTGCATGCTCGCAAGTATCAGCTGCCTCCCTCATCGTCTCCACTAGCATTCGCGCCCCAGACAGCCTGGCTTCTTAGCGAGACCGTGCGCGAGAACATCGTGTTCGGCCGGCCCTACGATTCGGCGTGGTACGACGAAGTGCTCACGCGCTGCTGCCTGCATCTGGATCTGCAGCGTCTGCCTGACGGAGACATGACCGTGGTCGGTGAGATGGGCGTGTCGCTGTCGGGTGGGCAGAAGCAGCGCATTAGTCTGGCGCGGGCCATTTATCGGCGCAGTCCGCTTCTGTTCCTGGATGATTGCTTTTCAGCACTGGATGCTCATGTTGGAGCGCGTGTGTTCGAGATGGTGGTCGAGAAGGCGCAAAGAAGTGGAGAGGCCACGGTGGTGCTCGTCACACATTCGATGATTTTTGCTAGGCACGCGGATCATGTTGTATACATGGAGAAGGGCTGTATTGTTGAACAGGGCGAGTATGAGATCTTGGCCGAGCGCAAAGGGCCTTTCTCACATTTTGTGGGATCGACCTTCGCCTCAAACTCAGACTTGGAGCCGTCTCAGAATGGGACTCATCCTGAACCGCAGTTGGGTTCCAAGTCTAAGGCAAAAGTCGTCAAGAAAATCGCACCTGAGCCAGAAGGTCTCGAAACCAAATCCAAGACTGAGGACAAGAACCGAGGCGAAGAGATTATGCAGAAGGAGGAGAGGCTCGTCGGCTCAGTCAGCGGCAAGACTTACATCCGATACGTGCTATTGGGAAATGCCTGGCTCACGGTGCCACTCTTCGTCACCTTCATTTTCGTGTACCAAGGCTCCAGCATCGTCTCGCCACTCTGGCTGAGCTGGTGGCAGAACAGGAGATACACCATGATCACCACCGCCGGCTACATGGGCGGCTATGCTGCGTTCGGAATTGGACAATCTCTCGGCCTCTTCTTCATGAGTGCAACCTTCGCCTTCTTCTGCTTCTGGTGCTCCAACAAGCTCCATCGCATTGCCATCTCTCGCGTCCTTCACGCTCCTGTGGCTTTTTTTGACACGACGCCGCAAGGTCGCATCACGCACCGCTTCAGCAAAGACGTTGATGCCGTGGACAATGTCGTTGGCGAGACCCTGCGGCTCTTCATCTCCACCACTGTTCAGGCTCTCGGAACTATCGTGGTTGTGACCATCGTCCTTCCACCTTTCATTGTCATTGCCCTCGCCTTACTCCTCATTTATACTTGGACGGGGATGTACTACCGCCCTTCATCGCGTGAGCTTCGCCGGCTCAACAACTTGCTCCGAAGCCGCATATACGAGCACTTTGGCGAGTCGCTTAGCGGTCTGCAGACGCTCAAGGCGTTCGACGCAGTGGGTCGATTCCAGCAGGACAACGCGCGGAAGATCGACACGGAGAACACTGCTTACTGGCTTTCCGTGGCGTGTCAGCGCTGGTTAAACCTGCGTTTGGACTTGTGCGGTGCCATGCTCGTTCTTACTACGGGACTCCTAGTTGTGGGCTTGCGCGATACTATTGATCCGTCGTCCGGAGGAGTAGTGCTGTCATACGTGGTCACGGCGCAGGCGGTGTTTGGAAACATGATCCGCCAGAGCGCGGAGATTGAGAACAACATGAACTCGGTTGAAAGACTACTGCATTATGCTTATGATGTAGAGCAGGAGCCCAAGCATGATGTGGAGGAGGTGGACCGGGAGCTCAAAGCAAAAAATTGGCCCACAGTTGGCAGAGTGCAGTTTCAGAATCTGACCCTCAGCCATCGTCCTGGTCTGTCGCCCGCGCTGAAAGATATTTCGCTAGATATAGAGCCCGGCGAGAAGGTTGGAATTGTGGGAAGGACGGGCGCAGGAAAGACCACTTGTGAGTATTTGTCCAGTCACTTCTCATTCTTTGGTCCATGTTTCGTCTTCACTGACCTAGGCGTCTTGCTCTTCATCAGTAATCTCTGCCCTGTTACGTATTACCGAGCCCACAAACGGCAGAATACTCATCGATGGAGTCGACATCCATACAGTTGGTCTACATACGCTACGCTCAAACCTGTCCGTCATCAGCCAAGATGCCGTCTTGCTCGCCGGTACCATTAGGTACAATTTGGATCCGTTTCAACAGTACGACGACGAGTGGCTACAACAGTGTCTCACACGTGTTGGACTTGCCAGCGATCAGTCAAAGTCAAAGAGCCAACGCTCGAGCGAGCTGACCGATAATAGCGGCAGCCACACCGAGCACGCACACAAACTTGAGCACATATTGGTCAAAAACAACGACGACGGCCACCACACACTCACTCTTGACTCAGAGGTCAAGGAGAATGGCGCCAATATCTCGCAGGGCCAGCGTGCGCTGATCTCTATAGCGCGTGCGCTTGTGCGGCGATCCAGAATCGTCATTCTCGATGAGGCCACGGCGTCCATCGATGGGCGCGCGGATACGGAGCTGCAGGTGATGTTGAATGAGGTACTAGGGGACGCCACAGTGATCACGGTGGCGCATCGGCTGGACACCATTGTAGCTACGTGCAATCGGGTTGTGGTAATGGACGCTGGTGTTGTGGCGGAATTTGGGTCCATCCTGGAGCTGTTCAAGAAGGAGGGGGGCTTATTCAGGGCTCTTTGCGATGCTTCTGATGTTTCCTTACTACGTAATGCCCAGAAGCTAAGACTTTAGACTTTTTCTCAATTCCTTCGGGACCAGACTTATCAGATCCGCGCATCCACTGATTCATTTGCCCTGCATTGCGCACTAAATGAGCAGTTTTAGCCGGAGGGAAGGGACTAAAGATCTAATCAGATCTGTGTATTCTAGTATACGAGTATGCAGCACCCACAATACATCGAAGCCATCGTTAAGACGAGGTTTATTCGACCCCCACGGGTATTAAGGCCGAGCAGCTTGGCGATCCGTGCTTGCAGGTGCACTGTGTCCTGTGCATACGCCGCGAGCGGCGAGCGGAGGAGGGTTGTAATGGTGCGAGCGCACGAAGAGATGGAGAGGAGTAATGGGGGCCGCAGTCGTCCTCGAACAGTCTTTTCCGTCTCAGCTCGGAAATGTGCAGGTTTTTCAGGTTTCATATCACTGAAAACATGTCTTCCAGCTGCCCAAGCCCGTCTAATCTTCACCGAGGCCCCTTACGTGTGCGTTGAGATATCTGTCGTTTTACTATCCGCAACTTGGCTTTGATTGTCACAGCATTTTTCCGGGATATCTTACAACATTCGTCATTCTACAGCAGACGATATGTCGACACCAGCCGGAGCTTCAGGTCCCGATCGACCGACGAGTAACAGGCGCTCGTCTGAGGGACTCTTCGGTCAACAGAACGATGCTGTGACTGGGCACGATTCGAACGACGACGACCCAAAGGCACGCGAATCAGTCCATATCGCTCCCGATCCAGGTGCTCTTGCCATCAATGATGGCCACGTTGAAATCGGTGTCAGTAAGGTCGAGGTCTTCAATAAGGTTCTCTACCAGTCTGGCAAATCTGGAAAGATTTTGCTGTGGCTTCTGGGCGTCTCCATCGGCCTGACGATGTTCGCCTATGCGCTCGATCAGGGCATCACGACCACCATCTTCACGACCATGGCCAGCTCTACCTTTGGGCAGCACAGCTCACTCGCCGCAGTTTCTACCGCTAGCCAAATTATTCGGGCGATCAGCAAGCCTTTCATCGGAAAGCTGGCAGATATCACCTCGCGTCCTACTACGTATGTAGTCATTCTCGTCTTCTACGTCGTGGGTTTTGCCGTTGCGGCGAGCTCGAGCACATTTGCCGCCTATACAGTGGGAATTTGCTTCACGGCAGTTGGAAAATCTGGACTCGATCTGCTGAGCGACATCATCGTGGGGGACTTGACACCACTGCAGTGGCGAGGCTTCTTCGGCGCCGCCCTGGCGCTCCCCTTCGTCGTCACCGTGCCCATCAATGGCTTCATCGCGGAGGCATTCGTGGACAACTGGCGATGGGGTCTGGGCATGTTTGCCATTCTCGTCCCTGTCTTGCTTGTACCGGCCATTATCACGCTGTACTCGATGCAAAAGAAAGGAGAGAAGATGGGCATGGTCACCATGGCAGCTTCGAAGCGGCTCAGGACTGGGGCTGAGAACAGTGTGAAGTCGAGAGGCTTCGGCTACTGGATCAAGCTTCTGCTCGAGGGTCTGAACGAGATCGACATTGTTGGTCTCGTGGTCCTCGGAATCGCTTTCTCCCTCATTCTCCTGCCCTTCACTCTTGCCGAGGATGCTGAGGGTGGCTGGTCGAACGGGGGCATGATCGCCATGCTCGTCATCGGTTTCGTTCTGCTCATCGTTTTCGTACTCTTCGAGGTCTACTTCGCGCCAAAGCCACTCATGACCAAGCGAATTCTCAAGAATCGCACATTCCTCGCCGCTGTCGCCATTTACACCTTCAACCAGATGGCCTCGGCCGTCCGCAACACATATTTCTCCTCGTACATCTATGTCATCAAGGAGTGGACGACATACGAATGGACAATCTTCATGGGCATCACCACCATGGGACTCAGTATCATGGGCCCCATCGTCGGTCTCATCCAGCGCGTCACTCACCGTTACAAGTCCTTGATGATTTTCGGTGCCGCAGCGCGCCTGCTTGCCTACGGCCTTCTGGTGAATCCCAGCGGGTTGATGGTACAAGATACAGCGCGTCTGGTCCTTGCGCAACTCATTTTTTGCCTTGGCTCCTTCAACGTTGTTGGCGCACGCGTCGGCAGCCAAGCCTCGGTACCACATGAGGACATGGCCTCCATCATCGCACTCCTCTCTCTGTGGTCGACGCTGGGTTCGTCTATTGGCAGCGCGGTGTCTTCGGCTATTTGGACCAACGAGATGCAGAAACGCATGTACTTGGAGATGCCCGGGGTCGATGAGAAGACGATCCGGAAGCTGTATGGCAGTATCAAGGCGCTGCGCACTGGTTACGAATTTGATGACCCCATTAGGCAGGGTGCCATTAGAGCGTATGCCTATGTCAATGGACATATTGCCATCACTGCACTAGTGTTGGCTGCCGTTCCATTGATCGCTACTTTCTTCATGCCTGACTTCTATCTGGGCCAGCAGCAGAACGCTGTTACGAACACGGGTTTGGACGGTGAGAGGGTTGATGTACCGACTCGACAGGCTGACGATGAGGGAGTCAAGAGCCAACCCACAACGTTTTATCAGAAGTTGGTAGCTTTCTACCGCAAGGAGCACTAATTGACGGTCTTGAATGAGTGCTGGAAGGCAAGCTGAACAGGGAACGAAACATTTTCTTGGACCTCTCCATATGTCGATCGAAGAGCGCAACACGCTGTGTACATTGGCTGTACAGGTAGCTGTAACAAATAATAATATAGAAACATTCCAATCATTATGTCCCAGTCCTCATTTTCCAAACCTCATATTCCAATCCGTGTATTCCAATCCGTGTATTCCAATCCGTGTATTCCAATCCGTGTATTCCAATCCGTGTATTCCAATCCGTGTATTCCAATTCGTGTATTCCAATTCGTGTATTCCAATCCGTGTATTCTACAGGCTTGGTAGCATCGATAGCCCGCCAATGAGGCTAGGCATTGGTTGGCTACTTCCCTACCTGTGTAGGTATTTGGATACAGTATCAGCTCTGCTGGGCGAGTCTCTTCCACGTCTATCTCTGGAACGTCTTCATGAGCAATACAACATCCCGATGCTCAACATGCTGTGGAGCTCTCAACTCCCGGACAGCATGTCATCCCCCAGGTCTCGTCAATGTTGACTGATCTAGGCGTGACCACGAAAAGCTCGGTACGAATCGGGCCCATAGCGTGACATGATATATACCCGCTGATACTGACCTAAGACAGGTGGCGAGGAGGACGAGGAGGATCGACTGGGCAGCTGTGTATAATACCAAGCTACATGCCGACAAAAGTTCCCAGGCGTCGTCCATGGTGTCAGGGCCACAAATTGGGAACCCGGACATAAACAAACAAATCCAGGCCAACCATTCGACGCGTAAACATCTTCCCGAGGGCAAGGTCGCACATGGGATCGTTTCAGAGTGATGAACCCAGAGGTGATTAACCCACAGGTGATGAACCCAGAATGATACACTTAAATACTTACGCGGTTGTCAAGTTCAAGACTCTGAGCTAGAGCGTCACCAGTAAAATCGTTTGCTCAACACACCTACACACCTCAACTCACGACTCATATAGGCGCATAGAAGTCAAATATGCCCAGCGGATCATACTTCTTCTTCAGCGCCTTCAGTCGAGCGACTCTCCACGGCTCGTATCCATACACCTCCTCTAACGTCTCGCCGCCATGGGCATAATTCACACACGGGTGCATGCCACGACCTCCATCTGCTTCATGCAGAGCTTGCCGGAAACTCTCCCCAAAGGCAATAGTAGCCTTGGCGTCCAGCGTACCGTTCACAGCATAGCTGACGACGGGCGTACTTGCACAAAGTCAGGGCTTAGTCAGGCACAAAGAGTTTGGACGATGGTGAGAATGGCGAGAAGCTTACATTAAGATATTGTCTCCGCGAAAGGGACAGGCTGTGCTATCGCTTGGAACGGCTTTCACAGCTTGGGTCGAGTAGCCCTCGAACAGGACCGCTGAGTTGGCAAAGGTGGCATCAGCCGTGAAGGCGTTGAAGGCGTCGAAAGCTGCGCGCTGCGCTGCGATCCTGTACGCCCCCAGACTGATTTGGACCATCATGTTCACCGTGTCGTATTGCTGGCATACTGGGCTGTTGATGTAGGTGCCGTCGATTAAGGTGAGGCCGGGGTAGTCTGTGGCGTTGGTAGCGGCTACGACAGGACCGATGGCTAAGAGCGGCGCGGTGTACTCAGCCGGCACTTCGTTGGCACCCTGATAGAAGACGTTGAGAATGATCACTGCCTGTTTTCTGTCAGTAAGACCCGTCTAAATTTCCAATGTTTCCCGGGTGCTCGTCTGGCGACTGACGTTGTCCAGATCAACGGCCGGGATGCGCGCGAAGAGGTTCTTGTTGATGAAGTCGACAGGCACGGCTTCGCTTCATTCCCAGCCAATGAGTTCAACTGAGCAAAGACAGCTTCCACTTTGTCATGCGTGAAGATGTACTGTAAATTTGCCCAGCCGGCCGCTGGTACACCATACACACGGATTTGCACTTCGGTGACGATGCCAAGAGTATGGCCCACTCCTTGGAGGGCCCAGAAGGGATTTGTGATCTAACCTCAGCAAGAACGAAGTTCAACACTGGCTCGGAGAGGTTAACGCACCTGAGTTGATCCCCCCAGACATAGTGATAGCATCACCGCTCGCCAGGACGACGCGGGCCGAGAGGAGATTATCAGAAATGAGGCAATAAAAACCTTGAAGATATCCGTGGCCGCCTCGGAGGAGAGGTCCCACGAGACCCACGCCCTCGCACGCTCCGGTGGCTAACTACAGCTGTCAGTTCTTGGTGTCCGTTTCTTGGGGTGCTCTGTCGAAGAAATGTACCGGTCTGCTTGCCTGCTGCCCACAAAGCGCCCCTAACCTCGAGCCCAAGAATAAACCCCTCCAAAGATAGCACTGGTACCATCCTCGGAGATAATCGTGGAGTTCAGTTTTCGCATCCTGATGTTGATACCCTGGCGAAGGTTTTCCAGGGTCGTCGTTCCACCATGCAAGCTAGTCGTCGCTAGGAAGGATATGTTATGACTGTTGGCATACCGCGCCTGACACGAGGGCATGTCAGTCCTTCGTTCGTCCTACTACTTGATCCTTTGCAGCGACCAGGCACCCACTGTTTCCTGTACATCTCTCTCCGTCGCTGCCTCCCACCACCACTGCGTATGTGGGCGGGTTCTGCTCGTTGTCTCGATCTGTGGCGATCAGGAACTCACTCGAGCTTGGAAACACAATCGTTGCTTCAGTCGACAAGCAAGGACCCGGCTCATCGATGATATTGGCTAGTGCAATCCGCGAGAAAGGCCAGTGAGACCATAGTCACCAGTTGTGTCGCCTACATGTACAGGCAGAACATCGTGGCTCAGAGTAGCCCATGCGCTGTGGATGATTTGCCAGCTGTAAACAGGAAAGAAGACACTCATCGCCACCGGTGCGTTCAAATTGAGCAAGCCATGCTCCGGCCAGAGAGCCACGCCGCAGCTTGACTGCACACGCGGACAGACAAGCCGGCCGAGGCCAGTGAGGACTCTGCGATTAGAGAAAATTACTCAGGGGTGCTGTTGAAGCAAGCCAGGTTGCGATTGGGGAGCGACGGCTGATCCCGCAGGTGAGAAGGTTAGCGGCGTGGAAGAGAAGCTTGGAATTGTTGAGAGACAGGTTTGTTGATGCTGTCCGGCGTGGACCACTTGGTCTTGAGTACACCCGGCAAATCTACTATCAGACTGACCAGCCATGCAACAGGCAAATAGGCAGAAGGCCAGTAGGCAATCCAGATGTGAATACCAGAAGTGAAATGGCCGTCCCAGAGCCAGAAGTGAACATGTCAAATGCGCTGCCCAGTTTCTAAACCCGTGGTCCTAGTAGTATCTCAACCTCAGGACCAGGACACCCAAGACGGTGCCGATAGACACATGCCGGAACCTATGTGACCAAGATTGGGGGAGTCCTCCCGATGCTTCACTTGAAGCGCGAGATTTTGTGTCGTACTAGGGACCTCGTGGTACAGAAATCAGTCGAAATGCTAGACGGAAGGAATTCGTAGTTTGCCCAGTGTCTCTGAAAGAGGACATCTCAAAGATGTACAGCCGCCAGCAAAAAGTGCAGTAGAAAAAGTGCACAGAACCATTTGAAGCCAGCAGCTCGCCATACATTGTCGTGGGGTCTTGTACTCCCTAGCACACTCAGCCAAATTGAAGGTGGGAGTGTACGATGCAGTCGCCGTTCAAGGGTCCACATTACCAGCAGCGGGAACATGTGATTTTCAGAGCTGATGAGGTCATTGCTAGATTTGATCTTCTTGGAGCCACTCGAGGTTGCCAAGGAGTCGTGATAATGTTGCTGGCAGCTGTGTGTGCCTAGGAAATATGTCCCCTTTGGTAGTACGAAAACCTGCTACGATAGCAGTGGGCAGAAATGTCTCTGGCCTGCTCGTGATCCCGAGCTCTAGGAATGGGAAGGTATCGAGATAGACAGTCCTGTCAGTGAGGGAAAGCACCATGCCCAGAACCCCGGTGTATAATGAGTGTGCGAAGCAAGGCATTTTCGAGCCTCTGCTGGCAATGTGATGGTATGCCAGGTCTTTGCTAATCACGTCGAGTCTTGCCCGGAACAGAGGTCGCTGTGAGATTCCGCCGGCTCTTCACTTGACAACAGAATAAAAGAATCTATTGACTCGTTTCTGTGTTCATTGCTTGGCTTATCTTGTCGCTGCAAGTTTTGAACCACGAGCGCTGAAGCGGCGGCGTGTTTCTTGTGTTTGCGTGCCCCACCAAGAATTCATTATCTCACTTTCAGCAAAGTGAGCAAATGATCAATGACGTCTTGTCGGCCACGGCCACGGGAAGAACGAATCTTGGCTGCCCAGGCCATGCGCAAAAGCGTTTCCCACAAGCTTTGCCGTCGCGTATCAGCTTGTCAACTGATGAGACGGAAATAACTTTAGAAACCCTGCGTCAAGCATAAATCGTAGGTGGACGCGTCGTCGCTAATATCGCAGCACTCGGCTCAGGACGCTATCCGTACAGATACGCGGCATCGGCTATCAAAACCCCTCCATCCGTCTCTTTGCTGCACCAGACTCTTCGTGTCGCCGACAAGAGCCACAGCAAGTCCGCCAGTCCCGCCAGTCCGCCGCCTCGCAAAGTAATTTCCACCCGCCACCAGACCGTACCGGGAGGCTCTGCCCGTGCGGCCAATTCTTTCCAACTGGCTTTTCGATCCATGGTTGGGACGCGGCGCAAATCCTGCGACGATCCTGCACGCAATCATTGTTATTATTCACTTGCTCTCAAATTCCAGCCTTCGATTCCGCCGTCGCTCTGCTTCGCATCGCCGACCACAAGAGCGCGTCGCCTATCTCAGCTGGCTGCATATGTGCACCCTGGCCCGGCCTTTTTATTTTATTTATGGGCCATCGCTGCGTTGCCAGCCACCGACATCTCCGTCTCCATCCCCATCCCAGTCGCCGCGGCCTGCGCCTGAGGATTGAAGCTGAACCCGAACTTGCTTGCTCGCGCTCGATTACGACCAACCTTTGCCACTGCTGTTAACCGAAACCTTCCATCGCCAGGTTGCCATCGACCTTCAACTTGGGCCCGGAGTAGCTGACACACAATATTCGCAACACCACGGACGAGCCTGCAGCCACTGATTTGCAAGTGAGCAGTCAGCAGCGTTTCACGCGATACCAGCAGCATTCGTATCGCAATCTGACATCACTGCCACCCTGTCGGCTCCAAGCGACATCGACCACTTTCATCATCGCCCACCTCTTTTCCCCCGGATCGGACGCAGTGCCACCACCGTTCAAGACATATCGCCACGGACTCAACGGCGCGCACTCTTTGCAGGTTTCGCAGATACTCGACCCAGAACGATTCGAATTTCTTTTTACACAGCTACAATCGCGCGCAACCCCATTTCACTTATAGAGATCCTCATCGAGACACAGCATGAACGGCGGCCAACAATCACAGAGCACTACCCAAGATAGCGCAGGCGCTGGCGCAAGTTCCAGACCGACGGCCAATTCAGCTCCTACACCTGCACCACGTCCGGGACTCAAGATGCAGGACCAGAACCAGAAACCAGCTCGGGCGCAGACACAAGCGCAACAAGCAAGTCCGCCATCGATGACGGGCGCTGTTGCATCGGGGTCCGGCTCCGCAAATGGAAGCAACAATCATAATAACGACGCAGCAACAGCGGCCATCAACAAGAAGAGGAAAAAGGAAGGCTTAAAGCCCATCATCACCACCGAGTACGTTCGGCATATTTCTGCGTTCCCCCACCCCCCCACCATGCCTCGCTGTGATATGGTCGCTTTCCCAGTCTCGATTGATCACTACTGTTTTTCTGTCGTACCTACTTGTCTCAGTCATGGGCGCGCATCTCAAGTTTGCCGGGCAAGGTCCTGGGCAAATGCCGCTGCGGCCGGAAGTCTAGAACCAGCCCAATCACGTCCACGTTTGGCAATGCATGGCACACTGCCGTCTGTCATTCGCACTTCCACGTGTCCGAGATTTTTGCCTCTGAACGGATTGAGGTCGCCCTGCCACGACTTGCGCCAATGGAGCGTTGATATCTTTCGACGCGTGGGATGGCGGTGATGTCGTGACAGGGCATGCGAGATGACCGAATGAGCAGTGGGAAACCAAGTGGAATTGATGAGGCGCAACAATGTCAGTCAAGGGCTGCATTGTTGAGAGAAAAAAAGCCACCACGTTTGTCCATGTGGATTATTGGAGGGGTCGGAATTGTGTCAGTGATCGAGTCGGGTGGGAGGGTGGCAAGGCAGGGGCGCTTAGGCGGTCGGTCCAGCGACGGGGAACCCCTGCAGCCCTGCAGCAGGCGCACATTGAAACCCGCAACCTTGGCTGCTTGGGCATCATCAAATCACTGTGGTCTGACTGCCTGACCAGCCATGAGGATGGGGGGGCTGGCTGCTTGAATCAAGTGGAGGGTCGTCATGACCATGTCCTTGCCTGCGGTTGCTGTTTCTCTTGCACTGGTGAATGGTCATGAGAGAGCTATGATGGACCCTCGTGGGATGACGGGAATGTATGGCGAATGTGCGAGGCTTGTTTGATATGGCCATGGCGATAGCCTTGTATGTGCAAGCAAGTGCTTCGTTTCTCGACTCCACATCAGTTCAACTGCCTGGCAATCTTGGAAAGTCCCGAGACCCTGAGGCGCCTTGTTCGTTGACTCCCGACCCGCCCTTTCCCTTCGTCTCAAACAACGCTCCCGCAGCTGCCCTGTTCTAAGTTGCCCCTCTGCCCCTCTCCAGGGCATCAAGGACTGCAGTAGTCTGCACGCTGCAGGTGCTCTGTGCCCCCCCCCCCGCGACCGACTGCTGCAGCACCTTGCAACCCAAACTGCACAGGCGCGGGCCTGGACCTTGCCTGGCTTTGGCTCTCTACCACTGTAGAATCGAAACTGCCTGGCTTGCCCGTGGGTGGGGTCCCTGGCGGCAAGCATCATCTCCAACTTTCACAACCGCCGAACCGCTCTCCTCCGTCTTTCGTCCCCCATCTGCCACATTTCATCCAATATGCCTCAATCCTCGTCAACGTGACCGACCTCCTGCAATAGCGGACCACACACACACCTCCCTCACCTAAGGTATCTTGACTACCTTGCCTATTGTCCCCCCTTCAGCCTTCTGCACCCAATCTCAAGTCCCCTCATTCGTTGGGGGCGTCAATTGTCGCATCTCCAGGCCCGCTGCTGTGTCAATTCGTCATGTTCAAGACAAAGAGCAATATCCCTCCGCGCAATACTGACAAGAAGGATATGATGTCAAAGACCAAGACAAGGTTCTGCCTACCCTCTCTACCTGACCCGGGTGTACTGCCGTCTTGTGACATCCAATGCTCTTGCGCCGCCAGCGCATCCACTCAGCAAAGAAACACTTCCCTGCCACATTTGCCGCTACCCTGTTGGGCGCGTCTCGACCTGGTCTGGAGATCAAGCAAGCGTGGAACATGATGGCGTGCGCAAGCCGACGCGACAAATGGCCGCTTGCGCAAGCAGAAGTCTGCTGTCGCACCTGTCACTGCACTTGTTTCCACTTCAACATCGCGCACCAATAAGCCCATGCCGAAAGCTTACAGGATCAATCCGGTGTACCCTTTGCTGACCGCATTACTCCTGGGCAGAACCGCACAAATTGCATCGGCCATGCACGGCTCCCCCACCTCCGTTTCCTCCGTTGAGGATGCCGCCGAAAACACCGCCGACGAAGAAGATTCCGAGGATTATTGCAAGGGCGGATATCACCCCGTCACCATCGGCGAGAAGTTCAACAACAACAAATACACAGTCGTGCGCAAATTGGGCTGGGGCCACTTCTCGACCGTCTGGCTCTCCCGGGATAATACCACTGGCAAGCATGTCGCGCTCAAGGTTGTGCGCTCTGCAGCACATTACACGGAGACCGCTATCGACGAGATCAAGCTGCTGCAGAAGATTGTCAATGCAAAACCAGACCACCCCGGCCGGAAACACGTCGTCAGCCTTCTCGACTCTTTCGAACACAAGGGACCCAATGGCACACACGTCTGTATGGTGTTTGAGGTACTCGGAGAGAATTTGCTGGGGTTGATCAAGAAGTGGAATCACCGCGGCATCCCCATGCCTCTAGTCAAGCAGATTACGAAACAAGTGCTGCTCGGACTCGACTACTTGCACAGGGAGTGCGGCATCATTCACACCGACCTCAAGCCCGAAAACGTCCTGATCGAGATTGGCGACGTGGAGCAGATTGTCAAGAAGGTTGTTAAAAGCGAGCCGACGGGAGCAGAAAAAGAGAATAGCCGCAGCGGTCGTAGGAGACGTAGAACGTTGATTACCGGCAGTCAGCCATTACCCTCGCCGCTCAACGCCAGTTTCAACCACAACAACCTCTTTCCCTCGCCGGGCGCACATTCGAGTCTGGGACAAATGCTTGATCCAGGTAAGTCCTACGCCTCACCGCGAATTACTACATGTGCACTTGTACCCCCCCCCCCCCGGGCAGCGTTTGGTGCGGGGTCATTTGGCGAGTGCGACGCGCTATGCTGGGACCTGTACATACTCGAGCGTGCATCGCACTAGATGTATCTTGCTGACGATTCATGGTTGCAGGTAACACAGGCTCTCACTCCAAGGAAAGCTCGCCGATAGGCGACGACAGACAGAAACAACGGGAAAAGACCGCGTCAGTTCAAATGATCCCTGAAACGGAGCACAGAGACACAATCTGTGCATCTACCGCAAGCAAAGCACGGCCCGCTGACAATGTTTTATGGCATTAGGGATCTTCTAACGAAGGATATTTCTGGCATCTCCCTCGACAAATCCTCCACCTCCTCTTCATCATCAGCCGGCGAGAAGCGCAAGGCTGAGGAATTCGGCCTCAACCTCGAAGTGATCAGTGTCAAGATTGCCGATCTTGGCAATGCGTGTTGGGTTAATCACCACTTCACAAACGATATTCAGACAAGGCAGTACCGGTCGCCGGAGGTAATTCTGGGCGCAAAATGGGGCGCCAGCACCGACGTTTGGAGTATGGCTGCGATGGTATGCGACCCGACCCCGTGTTGCGTGGTGATATCTCGTCGCTAACTTACGCGCCTTGCCACAGACTTTTGAGCTCATTACTGGTGACTACCTCTTCGACCCGCAGTCCGGCACCAAGTACGGCAAGGACGACGACCACATCGCGCAGATCATCGAGCTGATGGGACCGTTCCCCAAGAGCCTCTGCCTTTCTGGCAAGTGGTCTCAGGAGATTTTCAACCGCAAGGGCGAATTGCGCAACATTCACAGGCTCAGGCACTGGGCCCTCCCCGACGTTCTAAAGGAGAAGTACCACTTTAAGGAGGAGGAGGCAAGGCGCATCGCAGACTTCCTTGTGCCCATGCTCGAACTCATACCCGAGAAGCGCGCGAACGCGGGTGGCATGGCAGGGCACTTGTGGCTTGAGGATACTGCTGGCATGAAGGGCATTCGGATCGAGGGTCTCGAGGTCGGCAGCAAGGGGGAGGGCATAGATGGATGGTCTAGTGAAGTCCGACGACGATAGAGCAACTCTCGGAGACCGACTATCGATGAAACTGATGCTGATGATCCGTTGTCTCAAAGCAGAGATGTCAACGGATCGGGAATGGGTGGGAAATCCAAGGCGACCAAGTCTGCTGCGGCTTCGTCATCCAAGAACTTGCGCCAGACACAGAGTGACGAGAGCTCTAGCCGAAGCGTGGGTAGCCACGGCATGGACGGCAGCCACAGTCAGAGAACGAGCACCAGGCCCCACGCTGAGAACAGAATCGGCAGCCGCAGCTGGCGGCCGTGGGACTGGGATACGCCGTGGTGAAAGAGTAGGAGGACATCCTGACAACAAAGGTCCCGTTCTGCCCCCCTTTGACGTGGACGGAGAGCATCGCGATACAAACTTCCCCAATGAGGAGGGTGCTGAGGGACATGGAGACGAGAATGGAGTAAGCTGTGACGAAGGGAAGAGGTGACCTGGGCTTGTATTAAAGCGGAACGGCGGGCAGATGACGAAGTTTCATGATGAACAGACTACCACTAAACAATGTCAATGAAGTACACACTACTGTCACATACTCACACACGTGGTCACGCATACTCCGCTGCGTACACTCCACTGCTACATAATCAGGTGAGAGGGTGACATTGTAAATTTTCGTGGTTCCAGTACGTGTGCACATGTAATTTTGGTAGCTCTATCTACACTTATGTTCTAGCAGGACTGTTGACTACTATGTGGGGGGGGGGGTGGCCCTGTTGTTTCGGTGAGGCCGAATAAGTCTTCGTGGGAAAGAGATATGGTGGATTTTACTGCAGAAAATATCCGAACAGTTCCAAATTCACGTAGCGCCGTGTAGTTGATGAGTCTAGACTATACAAAGCAAGTGGAAGTTGTATTCTCGTCGTAGATATGCTGGCTTGGATGGCTTTACTCCATCGCGCTATGCATATCTCGATTCTGTTTCAAACTCAGCCCGCTGACGCGCAAATTGTAGTTGTGCACCATCTGAACACCCTTGGCTAAATCAAGAGAAGCAGGCAGTCACAAACCCAGTCTATCCTCCTGATCAAAATTTGGTTGAGTTCAGCGCACTCGATGAAGAACTTGCCTCCCATGATTCCACATATCAGCAATGCCTTTTCCGAGTAGTCATACTCCGTGTAATGGACACGAATTTGCGTGGTTATCGTCCCTTGCCTAGTGAAAAAGAGGCGAGGATGAAAATGTCTATTATCCTTGACAGAGAAATATCGCCTTCTGAGTCTCGGCTGGTCCAGCCTACAGAGCATAATCAAGGCCTGCGCCGCGACAGATCTCACTGCAACCAATCCTAAATCTTCTTCGCGTTATCATTCTCTCTGCAGTCCGTTTGGCAGCGGAGTCCGGGCAGGCTTCGCAACGCCCTTATTCGGTTCCTCGCGGTCCACTACTTTGCCGCCGCCAGCATCAGCCTGTTGATTCTGGCTGATCGACGCCATCGTTGAGTTATCTATGTCGCCAGCCACCCCATCGATCTCCTCCTCATCCTGCAAAACGAACACGCCTGAATCCCGACCGGCGCTTACGCCTAATCACCCCAGCCTCGTCGGCGTCAGGCCGTCCGACCCGGCTATTCGACGCCACCACGCTCTTCGTCGCGTTTTGCATGCCGCCATCTACCACCTCCTGCCCCGCAGTCCGCCTCGCAGTAGCAGCCTGCGCAGTTCTCTATCCACGCTTGCCACCCTTCCCTTTCTGCGTCATTTTGCGGAAGGCCTCGGCGCCGGTCGCGCCGACAGGCCGGTGGTCCTGGCTCGTCGTGTCCATGTTGCTGACAGGCGCGATCGTGTACGACTGTGCTTTCCCGACGGCGCGCGCGCGGTTCGGGTTCGTGGGGACGGGCTCGAGCATCTTGGCGCGGCGCGCAGCGAGCAGCGCTGAGACGGTGGATTGTGTGCCGCGGTTGTTTTGGGAGGCAGATATGGCGGCGGCGGAGGGGCGTGTAGGGAGGTTGGCGGTTTGCGAGGGGTCGGTAGGTTTGCGAAGGATGCTGAGTAAGAGTGTTAGTGAATGGTTGATCAGGGCAGGGAGGATGGTACGTGCCTGGTATCGACGACCCGCGAATCAATCATACGCTTCTTGTAATCGTCTGTCCTCTTCAGAATCGGCCGGCTCCACTCGCCCATCAATCGCTCCGCCATGCGCTTGATCTCGGGCTGTGCACGCTTCGTCTTGGTGTAAAAGAGCACAATGCGGCCGATGCCGCTGGATAGCAGCGCCTCCTTCTCAATTTGCATTTTGGTTAGGGCGGTGAAGATCTCGCGCTGGATGTTGTAGGCCGGGAGTTGCCCATCGTTACTGAGCGGCTCTAGGAAGAATTTCACCGATTGCAAGAAGTTGGTCTCTGGGTCAAGCACGGCGTGCTGGATGTTCTGCCGATTGAGGAGCGCCATGACCTCAGGCAACATTTTGACCTTTTGCACGGCGGGGAGGAAGTTGGAGACAGCTTCGTTGTCGTTTTCACAGGCTTTCTCCATGCGGGTTTTGACGTCGGCAATCAACTCGTCTAGCTCTTCTTCGAGATCCTATGCAGCATGTCAGTATAAGGGCTAAGAAAAAAACAGACGAAAAGTACTCAAACATACAATATCGTCCTTCTTGCTCCGCCTCGTGCTCTTCTTTCCCTTCATCGCTGCATCCATGGCCTTCTCAATGGCCCTCGCACGCCTCTGCTCCGGCGTCAAGTTCTCGTCGTTCTCCGGCGCCGGGCTGGCCTTCGCGCTGGATCTAGCCTTGCTTCGCTTCTCGCCGCCCTCAGCAGCGCCAGGCCGCCGGCGTTTGCCCTCGATAATGGTTCCATCGGCGGCGCTAACTTCGTCGTCACCCTCGCCAGTGCGGCGCTTCTTCTGGCGGCGGCCCTCCTTGGGCTTCTTCAAGGGAGCGTCGCCATCGGCGCGCTTGCGCTTGACGGCCTTGAGGGATTTGGCGACGTCCTCGTCGATCTCGACGGGGCGCGTCTCGATATTGGCTTTCAGCGGGTCGTAGTCTTCGAGGTCGTCGACGTCGACTTCCGAGAGCTGGTCGGAGTCGTGATCGGACATTCCATCGTCGACATCGTCAGCGGCGGCTGGGGGTGTGTCGATGGGCGAGGCGATGGGAGAGACCTCGCGGTTGTCCTCGTCGGCGGACATTATGAGCGGTGGATGGACTGCAAATTCCTGGGAAAGGTCGTCAAGAGAACTGTATGCGGTCTACTGTGAGCGGAGATCCGTCGAGAGCTCGAGAAGCGGTGGCAAGGTCGTTTCAGCCGTGTTGAGCAGTGGAAGTTGGCGATTAAGTGGAGTGAAGTCAATTTAGAGTGAGGATGTGCAACGTGCAAACAGGTCCTCAATACAGAAAGAAGGTTGGAGGCTGCACAGGGTGGCCAGTGCTTCCTTCCCGACTTGCAAGGGGAAAGAGGCAGGGCGTCAGGGGTGAATGCTAGCTCGTTCCGTTGCCCCCCGTCTGCAGGCAATTGTTTGTTGATTTCTCAAAGTTCAGCTGCAGAGTTACCTGCTGGCTGTCGTCACCTTTCTCGCCTACCGTACAAAAGCGCATACCTTCGCTGTCGCATTGCTCCTCCGGTCCTCCACCCTTCGAACCCCACCTTAGCGCATCGCTCTGACGATCTGTTGGAATGTTATGATCCATCTTGCTACAGCAATTCCATCTTCGCTACACCTGTGCTCCATACAACTCTGAACACCGGCGAGATGGCGGCTCGTTCGCAGCTTGGTCATATGGACTTCCAGTGGGAGAATGCCGAGGTCGACAAGTCAAGTCCCTTCACCCAGTTCTCGCAACGCAACAAGAAACCTACATCGCCATCCAAGCCAGCGCAACAGAATCCCTTCGCTTCCGGTGCCGCCCAGGGAAGCCCTCTCCGTGCGCCCAACCTCAGACCCACCTCGCCGTCAAAGCAAAACCCATTCGCTGCTGCTGCTGCTCAACCAAGCCCGCTACGAATGCAATCCTTCAACGCTCCCACGAGATCCATTTTCAGTCCGAGTCTCGCAAGGACGAGCACTGGCTCGTCCTTTCGCAACCCTACCTTCACCAACCCAGCCTTCTCCACGCCGCAAACGAATCGCTTCGCCGAGCCCGACTTCGACGACAGCCCCGCCATGACCGATGATACCTCTGGCATAGCCGATAGTCCCGACTTTGACCGATCAGACATCATGGACGGCCTCCAAATATCGAGTCCGCAAGCGAAGCGCATCACGTGGTCTGAGAAGAGATCCGGCAAGGGCCCGTTACCGCGCGCGACCGGCCTTGGCTTTCCGCACGATCGAGTGCGCAAGAGATCACGTGTCGACCGAGACAAAGACGTTGGGAACGCGCGTTCACGCTTGCCTGGTGGTTGTGACGAAGACGACAGCGACTACGAGGTGTTCAAGGCTGGCGGTGGGAAGCGCAGCAAGGAAAAGAACATGGGCTTGTTACACTACACATTGACCGCCGTGTCCGCAAATCCTGATGCGCCCATTGTTCTATCGGAATATATGCAGCTCCTCATTAACTCGTTCCTCGGCGGTCTGGTGCTATGGGTGGTCTGGTGCGGATTCTCATCAGCTCGCGACGAGGTCATCTACTCTTCCGGCAAGGCAAAGCAGGCGTTGCAGAACGAGATCGCGGCCTGTACATCACAATTCTTTGTCAACAAGTGCGACAGTGCTAGAATGCCTGCGTTGGAAGATCTTTGCAACGAATGGGAGAAATGCAAGGACCAAGACCCGGAAAATGTGGCTGGCGTCAAGGCTGTCGTGGGACACATTGCGGATATCATCAATGAGTTCACTACGCGACTGTCGTGGAAGTCTATTGTAAGTCGGAGTCAAGACTCTTCTGTCTGTCGAGTGCAAAATGCTGACCGTTGTTTGTCGTACAGTTCGTTGTCGTTGTGGTGATAATCGCCGTTTTGGTCGCCAACAACATGGCCTTCAGCCGATTCCGCCAGAACGTGCGGCACTACAATCACCAGAAGCCGGAGCCTCCCACTCCATCACACCCAGCAATGGGTCACATGTCACCAGACAAGCTTGATCAGGCTTACCTGTATACTCCAATGAGTCGAAAACATCTCAGACGCATTCTGCAAGACGATACAGATACAGATGTCTCGCCTGATCAAAGACTTTTGTTACCGCCTGTGACGCCATCGCGGAAGAGCCCTAGCAAGGTCCAGTGGGATGATAGCCCTTCCAAACGAAGCGCATCAAAACGTAACAAGCAGAGGGACGAGAATTAGTCACTTACGTAATAGTAAGAGAGCTATCCTGCTATGGTAGCAATTCATACATCATGCAGACGAAAGAGCCGGATACAAAGCACCAGTCCTGATAGGGACAAAAATAACGTCAGGGCCGCTAGAAACTTAGAAAGGGGTCAGGGACAACATAGCCCCAGGAACATTGGATCGAAGCAGAGAGTAACCGTCGGAAGCGGCAGTCGGAACGGAGGCTGCGGCAACACTGTCAGGTGCGTCGTGGCCGACAACAGCGTCGTGTGTGCTGGAGGTGAGGCTGAGCATACATTTCAGGGGCGGACAATTGTCTAGAAGGTCAAGCAAATTTGTGATCTGGTATATTGCGAGGGCGATTTCATCTGGACAAGGGGTATGGACGGACTGGCTTAGGAACATCGGCCCATGATCTTGACTCATGGCAATGACGGGCTCGCCCGTGTGCTTTTCCCTCGGGGCTTGACGACATACCAGTGTTGTAGCACGGAAGGCAAGGCTGTTGATGTACATAATTCTCCACTTCGAAACTGTCTTTCTGTGCGATCGTCTTTTCGACATGCTTTTACCTGTTGGAGCGGGCCGGCTGCGATCAAGGGGGAGGTCATAGACCAAGTCGTGCATAGGATGAACAAAGCAAGAATGGACAATGCAGGCCCTGAGCACTTGTACTCGGAAATAATTTATCCTCTTGACACGACAGATCTGACATTTCCGGCAGGAAACTTTGGATGACAGGACACACAGCATAAACACAGCCCCAGTTCTCTCAATGCTTGTCTGTTGTCGTTGCGGTCTAGACTGGATGGTGGACCCTGGTCCACAGGGCAACGACAGAAAAGATCGGAAATGACCAGTATCCTCTCGCAAGGTGGTTCACCATCCTTGGCCGCCATGCGTTGTGTGCTCTTGGCGGTGGTAGGCACGCAACTACCTCAAGCATCTTCGTAATCGACAGCCACGATGAGATCCCGACCGTTGGGCTGTTCCGCTGTTCCAGTATTTGCTTGCCTTTGAGGACAACACGTGCTTGCGCAGCAGCACCCCTGGTTCACCCCGGACTTTTCAAGGCCCCATATTTTTTTGTTGATGAACCACGCCAGACTTGGCAGTACCGCGTCCCTCACGCCGGGCGACAGCAGACTACTAATTTGTTCGTCAGCAACATCCGCGGGTACAATAAGTACTTATGAACATCTGCCACTTGTGAATTTGTGTCAGAGGAGCCTCACGTGCAGATGTCTAGCGTCGACCATGGGCTAGGAGCCGACTTTGTGCACATCGACTGCAAACCCCCGAATCGGGACATATCCTACGAGCCAACCGTCTGCGTGACGCTATCCATCGCTGCCTCTGAGAGACGCCATTGCTATCGTGATACTGCACGTCTTGAGTAGCACACAAGTGAATTAGGATATATCCCACGAGTATGGGCCTGATGAAACAGATCGCCAAGGAGCCCATGACCAGGTCCTGCGCGTCGGCTAATACACATCACGGATCATCAATTGGTGGCCTATTTTCGACGCAGGGCAATTTTTAGAAATGGAGTCTAAACAAAGTTCGTGATGGCGGGGCTCCGCGGTCAGGCTGCCAGTTGAAAGCTAAATGTAACGTATCGCATGTAGCGCCATAGTGGATACGAAAGGGCGTCGCCGGCGGAAAGCCTAAACGGAATGAAAAGGGCTGGTCCAAGGTGAGGCTAGCCGATCGACTAAGAGCCTAACGATGCCACCCGCAAGGCTACGGGCGGCATTCACTTCAGATGAGAGAGTGGGAGAAGGAATTCATTGACGTTTGACACTGACGCTGTTAGAAGCGAGATGAGACAGGGTAGCGACGCTGAATATGCTGCTTTGGGCTACTGGGACCATTGAGCAAGGCTATGTATGAGTTTGTTTTTGACATGATGGAGGAGGGCGAGTCAGGCTCATTGGCCGGTTTTCCGAGATGTCCCCCTTCCCTCTTCGTCGACAAGCCCATCGTGCTGGTAGGTAATTTGGCTAGGGGGAGCGCACATAGGGATTCCGCCCCGGCCAATTCGAGGGACCGATGAGGCTGAGCCACACAACAAAGTGACAGGCGAAGGAGGAGGAACACATTGTGTAATTTTCTGACAAGCGTTTTTGCAAGTGAGATGTGACGGGAGCTGTCATGCTCTGACAGGACCATGCTACCATAGGCACGACGCCGTCAAAGTAAGTATACGAAAATATAAGTTCGCCGAAGCCTCCCAGCCTTATGTGGCATAGTTCTGTAGTTCCTTCACCTACTTCGTCCTTACTTGACGTGCTCTGCCAACATGCCTCTATTCCTACTACTACAATAACGATAACCCTCAAGACTCTGTCTTACTTACAGTCGCTTACTCTCTTTTCTACTTACCAAACATTCGTTCATTCTGTGGTTGATCGCCTCATACGCACATCAACCTTATAATTCCCTCACGAAAATATCCATCCAAGATGCAATATCAACTCATACTCGTCCTGCTGGCCGCCGTGGCCTCCGCTCGCCCAGTTCCGGCCAACAACGTTGTGGACCAATCCCAAGGCTCGAGCCGCGGCATCGAAACCCGCGAAGTGGAATACTCGAAGATCAAGGACCTGTACACGGCACGAGAAGATGGTACACACCACTCAGTCGCACCCCGCGAAGTGCAATACTCGGATATCGTGGCCCTGTATGCGGAAGAAGATCGCCTTGATCCACACCGAGGCCACAGGAGCGAAGGCCCATATCACGGAGACGGGCTTGGTCGCCATCACAACGCAGCGCACAGCCCTCATGACCACCTTGAAGCGTTCGAACACCATGCGCCGCATGACCACCACGAGGAGTTTGATCACTTCGAGCACGGTCCTCATCATCACCACCAGGTAGGTCCCTTCTCCCTTCTCCCACCCACCCGCATTGACATGATCGTACGTGCTAACAAGTCCTTCATCCACAGCATGATGGACCGCACGACCACATTGTCGACAACATCGTCGGCTTCCTCACGCATCAAATGCGGCGGTCTGTTCCGGAGGCATCAGCCCGAGTCGTGAATGGAATCCTCGCCTTCTTCGCTGGGGAGACGCGCGACGTGCACGAGCAGCACCACCCTCGTCAATATGAGCCTCGCCACCTACACCCGCATGCTCCTGGACCCGAGGTTGAAAGGCACATCCTCGACTTCTTCGCCAGTCACGCTAGGTGAAGAGTTGGTCAAGTCGCTGGATCCGGCTACTTGGGTCCAATACACTAAGCCACACTACTCATCCGCCAAAACAAGCGCCCACTCGGTGCCATGGCAACAACCATCTCGATATGAGATGGTACCGATGTATGGCTTGACTGAAGTATGGAGGGGGGACGGGACTGCTTTCATCGTCGCAGACTGCAGACATGTGCGAATGACGCACTACTGTGGAGAGAGTGGAGAGGTCAAGTCGACCCAGCTCCTCATCCTTCGATTTCATGGAGGCCTGCTTTCAACGGCAATCGCGCCTTGCGACCACAAACTTGGACTTCGTCTGCGGCCTTGTCAGCCCCATCGCCATCCGCGATACTATCTTGGACACGACGAGATATCGAAGTGGTAGCGGGTGGCGAGATGAACGATGGGCAGCAACATCAAGCCCAAGATTTGAGCGAATGTCTCGGGTTACTTTGGCCAAAGAGCAAGGGAGCAAGTCAAAGAAGAAGCAGGGCGCCGATGTGCTCTTCCAAAGATGCCAGCAGCTCTGGAACTAGAAACGGGGAAATGAGCGCGCCTGGGAGATGCACTTCATAAGCTTTTCCTTGTTATACTTAACCTAATGAGAAATGGAACATGATACTCAATACCTTCGTAATCGTGCTCAGGAGATAGTGAAGCCGGCGAGAAGACGCCCATGGGCCAGAACGAGGCAAGACCGGCGGTTTTGCATGGTTGAAGGAACCTTCCGGGCCGAGGCTCATGTTCATGCCTACTTTAAAACAGTGCTGGCTAGTCTCAAACCAAGTTTTAGTCCTGGAAATATGCCATAAATCTGGGTCCCGGCGCAGGCACTCATTTGCAGATCGTTACAGTAGATTCCAAAGAAAGGGCGATTCTCTGTGCGAATGTACCAATGCAATCACAATTAAGTCCGTTAGGCCATTCCACCCTTACCCCCCCCTCTGTGCAGGGATGGTCTAGGGCAGATCAGGATGCACATTCAAGCACCATGATCGCAACTTCCATCTAGCTGCGTACGCAGCTTGGCAGCCAATCAACCAGCATCTAGACCTCGACTTTTTTCCTGTCTGCCAACCTCGCAACGTGCACCACGTCGATCCACCAGTTTCCTCTCCACTTGGACGAGCCTGGGAATCTGGCGATTGATGCAACGCCATTATTTTAGCCTTCTCTACAAACAGCTCACCAAATCAGGCGTTGCGACATGGCACCCGGCTCTTGACTCTCACTCTGCGTCCTCAATGTACTCTTGACTGGCCCAGCGAGCGCCTCGTGTAACCTTCGCTCTTGACCTGGCGAGCGGCCTCGTCAGGATGGATCCAATGGATCAAGACTCTCCGCCCTCAGCAGGACGACACTCTCCCTCTTCGCACAACCCCTCGTCCGGTCCGACTCCCAACTCCAACTCGACATCAACGCCCTCTGGTGGTGGTGGTGGTGGTGGCGCCCAGAGGGCCCCTCCACGCGCCTCCACTGCTGGCACGCCCGCTCACCACGACTCGTCTTCCACCACCACTCCACACGCCGCGCCGACTACTGGTTCAACTGGCCAGCCATATTCAAAGAGACGCAGGGGTCTCGGTGTTGTCACGCCAAATGCCTGTACCGAGTGTCGCAAGAAGCGCGCCAAGGTATGCTCGCGACTAGAAGCCTCATCTCTAGAGCCTCACTAATGTGTGTCCCACCTAGTGCGATGGTGAAATACCATGCGCTCGATGCAAGGCCCAGAAAGACGTCGAATGCGTATACGAAGCTCCCGTGCGCCAGTCCAAGGAGAACCTCCGAACCGAAATCGACCAGCTGCGCCGCCAGCAGCGTTCCAACGAGTCCGTCATATCCGCTCTCGTCCGCCACGAGCAGGGGGAGGAGGTTTTGCATCGACTGCGCAACGGTCAGAGCGTCGCGGCCGTATCAGAATGGCTGGGCACAGAGAGGCCTTCGGACCCCTCTACCATGCCTGTCTTTAGTCGCACTGCTGGCATAGGCGTAAATTTTAGTCCTGTGGCTGCTTTCTCCGGCGCGAGCACACACTCTTTTACACCTAATCTCGCGGCGCCAGATACAGGTGCGGGTCCAGCTGCTGAGACGCGTGGGCCTGGCCCAGGACCGGGCAGAATCCTCAGTCCTATCTCAACCACTCAACCACAAAGACCAAGACATGAGACGGATCCAAATAGCCCTTGGGGTGCACACTCGCACTTTTCAAGCGCCAGCCATCCTCCGTCTTCGAGAAGTGCCTCGCGCACAGAGGCGAATTGGGGTCAGGTCCCTCCGCAGTCAAGAGTAGGACGTTGGGTAGAGGACAGTCTTTCGTATGCACAAGGCGGAGAAGGTCATAGGTACCGTGGTTTGGATCAGATCCTGGCCCCCGAGATGCCACAAATGAATGCCCCCGCGACAACGTGGACAGAAATCAGCACAGACAAGGCTTTTGTTCAGCACCTTCTGGCGCTGTACTTCTGCTGGGAGTACCCGACCTTCGCTTCCCTCAGCAAAGAGCACTTTCTCAAAGACTTCCAAGCCGGTCGGCCACGCTATTGCTCACGCATGCTTGTCAACGCTCTTCTCGCGCTTGGTTGTCGATTTTCTACCCAGCCTAGTACGCTGGCCAATCCCAACGATCCGTATTCGTCTGGCGACCACTTTTTCAAGGAGTGCCAGCGCTTGTTCCGTCAAGAGACTAATCATCACAACATGACCACTATCCAGGCTCTGGGGATCATGTCGATCAGAGAGGCCAGTTGTGGAAGAGACTCTGAAAGTTGGTACTATGCCGGACAGAGCATACGCCTTGCCATCGAGATGGGTCTGCACCGTGTTAGTGACAAGTCGGGAGGTACCGACGAGGTCGCTGTCCAAGCCGCAACCTTTTGGGGAGCATTTTCTCTGGACCAGTGAGTTTGTCGCTCTTCCAGGATGCATTGACGCTGACTTGAATAGCGCATGGTCACTCGCGACCGGATCTCTACCTCAGTCTTCTTGTTTCCCGCACCTGCCCCCCAAGCCCGCTATCATGCCGGACATTGAAGCTTCGTTTTGGGTGCCTTATACCGACGACGGTACGTCGGGAGAAAAAGTTTACCGGAAAGATTTGAATTTAGGTTTTGCTGAGACGGGAACAGGCGCACCATTGCAACGTTCGTGCGAGCAGCCCTCTAATGTTCGCTCTGTATACAAGTGCTTTTGCGAGTTGAGCGAGCTGGTTCACGAGTCTCTTTACATTCTGCACTCTCCTGGCCGACTGCTCACGAGTCGTGACCTGATCAACATTTACACGGACTTCTTGAACTGGTACGACAACATACCCGAGGTCCTACGGCTGGGCCACAACTTCACCCCAGCCGTGCTCTTTGCGCAGTAAGTCGCTCTTTGCGAAGAGTCTCTACATTCGTCTTGCGATATTGACTATAGTCGCTTTGCAGCATGTACTACCACTTCGCCATACTACTTCTGTTCCGCCCCTTGATCAAACTTCGGATTATCGGCTCCAACCTTTCGCCCCGAGAAGTGTGCACGCAAGCAGCGGATGCCATTCAGGGCCTCGTACACTCCTACTCGCAGCTCTACACGCTGCGACGCACCCCTTCATTCGTGCCCTATTTCGTACTGACCTCTTCGATCATGCACCTTGCTATTGCAGCGTCTGCGCCCTCAACACACAAGGTTGAACAGCAAAACAGCGCAGCTCCTGCACTCGATGGCCCAGACGGTCAAGCGGCAACAGATCTCGGCGAAAAGGTCACCAAGTCCATCAATCAAGGCATAGAAGACCTCGCCGAAATGGCCCCCTGCCACCACTTCGCTGAGCAAGCGCTGAACATCCTGCGCTACCTTGCGAAAAAGTGGAATATCAAGGTCGACATTGATGTCGCACGCCGGCTAAAGCACGAAAAAGAAGACGAGGGTAAGACCGACGAGGATGGTGGCACGATGCCTATGGCGGAGCGCATGCGGATCGGCGATCGCATGAAGGATCACAATTGGGGCACCAGACCGATGACAAGCAGTCGGAATTTCTTCAGCCCAGATGTGCAACATCATGACCTTGTCTCGTCGTGGGGCGCTGAAGCTGCCGGCGGCAGCGCTATTGTTGCTCATGCTGGTGATTCGAAAGCTGACGGGGCGGCGCCGGCTGTAAAAACGGGCGAGACCATGGAAAATCCGTTGTTCTGGCCGTTTCCAATGCAGGGCCGGCCGATGCTGCCGGATGGCGAGCTATTGAAGGATGCTGGGTTTGAGTTGGTGTCGTAAGTCGATGGTGACACGAGCTCGGGGCTGCGGCCCGAGCGTGATGTCCCGACGGCCGCGATGCGTTCGCGAATCGATACTATGAGCGCGATCGTGGAATCTGTGCCGCAGGAGGCAGTGCTCGAGACTAGAGGAGACTTGCACAAGTCAGGCTCTGCATCATGTCAGAGCGGGTTCGGGAAAGCAACAAGAAGGAGCTCGTTTTCCTTGTCTTGGATAGAAAAAGGCAGTGTTTCAACAAACCGGGGGCTCCAGGTTTTCAGGCTCTGGTCTAGGCGCAAACGGAAGGGGACTGGGGCAGTATGCGGCCACAACATATACGGCTCGGGCAAATCTGGTTTGCTAAGGCGTCAGCGGCATACCATCCATGAAAATACGCTGCCAAACGAACGTGCGGGAGCGGCCCGCGTGTATACGAGCGAGCAAAAGCAATCTATTGTCTCACACAAGACGGTGCTCGACACTCTAGAGGGCGCGTTGGGCGATGTGAGAAGAGGGAGGCTTGCTGCTTTTGATATAATGGAGAATGGATAGTCAGGTGGTGGATATATACATGATTCGATGGCTTGTGTGGTTAGAGTGGGTGGCTGGTATGTACTATTAACGTTCGATACCCTATTTTGAAATTCAGTGGATTTTGCACACACGGCCTCCTATCGTCATCTTGCCGTCAGTCGTCAATTGTCAGCCGTTAGGGCTGAATTCGTCAGAGGTTCTTTAGCAGGTGACTGTCACGGTGAATAGCTATCTGTTTTATGGCCAGGTAATAAAGCATGCTGGAGCAGTTGTTACTGACTTAAGCTTAAGTCCTGCGTGGGGCACGACACCGACATGCTGCGGTCGGTGTCCCAAGCAGAAAATCAACACGAACCCAATAAAGACTCCAGCCATCCTACCAAAAAAAAAAAAAAAAAAAAAAATGACCAGGCCAAATGAGGCGGGCTCCTCATCCTGACCCAGTGCCCCACAGTCGGTTATTTCATAGGTGATTGTCCCAAACGCGCTGTTCGGGTTCCAAATACGTGGTTCTGTGCGGTTCTCAAAGCTGTCTATAGTCATGCCTGGTTAACCCCTCTAGGACAAGCACATCTACACACAGCTTCTGATATATATAGTCGAAATCTCTCTACTGCTGATTATAGCTGTCTAGTAAATTTACCCTTTCCGAATATGTACATTTCTCTTTCACTCAGTGTAATCGCAAAACATTCACCCCATGACAACGATACACATAGCCGCAGCTGTCGCAATGAGTAATTCCATAATTTCACATCAAAATCCTTGCCCAGAACTGGAGCACGCTGCCCAAAACTCTCAACAACATCGAAACCGAACAGACATATGTAGATATGAATGTGATCATTGCCACCGTGTCGTAAAGCGAGAAGGGCTCATCGCTGCGTACGTGAGGTTTTCCTGATCGAACCTGGTCCGTCATGCCAAATGCCTCGACATTCTCAACTTCCAGCTCTTGCTCGGCTGTCAACTTCGTGGGTCCAATCTCAAAAGGTGTACCGTCACGCACAGGAGCTATACCTGGTTGCGAAGGCTAATTTTGCGAATGTCTTTGCTCATTCAGCGCGTCTGCTGGCGTTGACAGCGTTGTCTGCTCGATGACAGCGTTAATCCTTTCCGTCGACTGTTGTGTCGCTGCAACGTGTGTCCTGGTTGTCCCATCGACTCGCGAAGTGAGTCCCCAAACTTCCATGCGGGACTCTCGCTGTTCCTTTATATCCCAAGTACTAGCCAACGTTGCACGCATGCCTCCATGGCCATGTTTCACAAGGCCAGGCGTGTCGTGGGCGCCGTTCCGCAAGTATCGCGCACTACGCCGGAATGAAAATGCCTGGAAAGATTCAGGGAGCATTTGAGTTCCTGTATTCATCTTACTCAAGGGCCTCGCACCCGTCTTACGCATGCAGAGGCTGTTGAGCACTTGTAGGCATGATAGAGAATGGAACAGGAGTAGGCGGTCGAGATCCATACTTTTGGTGAAATACCAGGCGGGTGGGAGTCGCCCTTCGAATCTATTCGCAAATCTGAATACCCGATCGACTAGTTTTGGGGTGGTGTGCTCTGCTGACGTGGACAAAGTATCCTTTGCTTGTTTCATTGCTCTTGCCATATTCTCGGAGCTTTCGGACTGGGAGATGATGTGGAAACTTCGGTCTTCGGAGCTTCAGTCCATTCATAAAACTAGCATACGAAGCCAGGGATTCTTCTTTGAGTTCAGCGAGTCCGTCCGCGTCACCAAGGACCACATCAGAAACAGAGGCTTTGATGCCGCTATTCATCCCTCTGCCAGTCCAGAAGTGACGGGACCATGCTGCACCTCCTGTGAGAGCTACCAGGTAGTGAGGTCGCTTCTGAAATTCGATCGGCACGTGGTTTGCGGGCCGCACAATCTTCGCTGGTATAGATACTCCGGCGAGGGTGATGGGAATCCGCACAATATTGTCGACGTCTACCTCCTCGGAATCGAACAGCAGCAGACCGTATTTTATGGCCTTCCAGAAAGAAGTCTTGTCCTCAAAAGGCGCAAACACTTGCTGAGGGTCAGCTGTGTTGGGTTTGCCGTCGATGCTAACGAAGCCTGGCGTTCTGAAATCCTAGGATTGACCCCCTAGTGTCACCATAGAGTCGTACTCATCGCGCGTGTGGTTTAAGCTCAAGTAGCCTCTCCCTTCACGATCACTCGCGTTAAGCAAGTAGCGCGTCCGGGACAGGAAGAGTTAGATGTTCAGAGGCTGACTGCGCGGCAGTAGTCTTCCGCGGCGGTTCAGTGCGATGCCCAGCGCAAGACTGGTGCCTGTGGCCTGCTGCTCTTTTCAAAAGAATTTGTTTCGAGCCCAGGATCCTCCGCCGTCGCTTACGAGAAGCATACGGAAGCCACCCTGTGTATGTGCAAAGAGTGAGGCTTCGTCTTCGATGTCGACACCATGGAGAGTGATCTTGCATTGAAACATGCCGTCTTGAGCACGCCTCAGTAATGTGTCTTCGACTTGCTGAATCCGAAGATTGCATGAGTTCGGCCAGACGTTCTTTGCGCCTCCTTGGTCGAGTGGGAACATGATGTCTCGGCATTCCGGGGACAACAAGTTCAGCACATAGTTTCGGAGTGTGACAACTTGATCACGCCGGCGCTGATCCTCTGGATTGATGGTGAAGTTGAATGCACCGTGTACTTCCTTCTTCCAGCGTTTCTCGTAGATGTGTACCTGCAATCTCCTCCCGTCGTCCACGACCTCGGCCAGCTTGACAGCAGTATTAAGACTAGTTGGTCCACCTCCGATTATGACGACCTTGATAGGTGCGTAAGGGGCAGGGTAGGTGATCGTTGCGTCTGCAATGTGCGTTGTTGATTGGCGGATCGCAGGCGTCTGGCTCAGAGACGACGTGCAGCTGATCGCAGAGTCAAAGAAGTCTCGAAGCTCTTTTGCAGTGTCAGAGCATGCTATCCCAGGCAGTATCTTGGTAGAAATGAAACGCGTCAGCTGGAGGAAATTGTGGGCATCCCAGGTCAGGTGACGATCTTCAAAAACGGTGTGTTTGATGGAAAGCAATAGCATCTGTACTGTTCTATGTGGCGAGATATCATCCATGAGAACTCTCCACAAGTCTAATCTCATGCGGCTGCCGAGGTTGATGAGCCGGATGCAAAGTGGATAAGACCCATGGCCTTTTATCGATCCAGGCCCAGGTACGTGTGCTTGCTGCGTGGTGAAGGATGCTGCAACCCACAAATCTGCCCTTCCGTATGAGATCTTCCCCAATAAACGTTCCCACTCGTCCTCCCACTACTTCCGGAATGTGATCTCATGGTTCTTTGGAGAGGAGGGCGTTGACGAACTCATTATGAGTCTCTCGATGGAAGTTGGTGAATTTTATGGAATTTGTATTTAGGGTTGAAGTGATCAAAGATGTGAAATCCAAACTTTGATTATTCCATCAAGTGGTTTGTGGGCATCTAGGTAAGCTTCAGACCTCATACCAGTGTTCAAAGTCTCGCGTTTGCTCCTTAATCTCATTCACTCTTTGTGAGTGTGTCTATCAATATGTGATTTGAAACTCAACACTTTCCAAAGTAGCCCAGGAGGCAAAGCATCATGAGTGCTTGAGTCACCTGCGGGTCAGGCATTTAGATTACCTCAAAATCCCAGGGCTACAAAGACCCATGACTATTATTATCACACCTGGTTGAAGGTATGTATTTCAGTTCTCACATTAATTGCCAGGGGATATCAGGCTCTCTTATACAGCAGATCCATCTATTAATCAGTAATGACTTTTAAGAACCCGGAAGACTGCGCCTCTATATAAATTGCACCTGAAATCAACAAATAAACATCATGTCATCATGCTTATGTTGCTGTCAGCTAGCTGTTGGCCTCGCTGTCACAAAGCAAATCCCTTTGGCATGCTTAGCCTACCAATACACTATACATGGCAGAAATTAGTAAAGTCACTGCTGTGTGAAGAGCATGAGCTTTCAGCATGATCGGATTCCAACGGCCTCGCAAGTGTGCTGTCCAGCCATCATTTCGATCACAGATTGAGTGAATGGTGCAGCTTTACCAACCAGAGAGTGTATGCGTTGTTCTACACCGTAACCTTTGAATTTGTATCCCTTCTTCATGCCTGAGATACACAAGCTAGATACTTGAGGGCCCCTCTTTGTTTCGGATATTATCTTGGTAACTCTCCGTGATGTTTCTGTGAGCCTTCCATCCTATGACTAGGTTGTGAATTGCATCTTCATGACTACATGCTGTCAATGTTGGAGTACAGATTCTCCGGGTTAACCCTCAGGCTCGCAAGTAGCCTCTTATGAAAGTGTCTCTTCCACACCGCCAACTGCCGAGCCATCGTCCTCAGCATCGTCATCTTCGAACATATTAGAACAGGGAATCCGTGGGTGCGGCTGTTGTGAATGACGCTTCAAGTTGGAGAAGGTAGAGATCATTTGGCCCAGAGAAAATAGCCAGTACAAATTGCTCTATATCTCATTCACTTCTTGAGTGCCTCAGCTTAGCTGCAGTCTATATTTTTGGGCCTTATGCTATATTCCAAGCTGGTCACTTGGTCCACTGCGGTCGGTCGCTTGGGTCTTGACTTCCCTAAGGCATTTAAATCACACACCATACCGGGTGAGCCTTATTGAACTTTGTTTTGAATTTGTTGACTCTCAACCCAGATGCTTCCCACACCAAAGGTAATGCACGCCATTCAGGCGCCTATCTTCCCAGCAGTGCTACAACAGCCTTGTCACCACACTGCTTAAAATCCACTATGATCAGCTCCTCCATCAGATTTTCTGTTTCCTTTATGGCCAGTACCGCCATATGCTCCGTCAATAATGTGATGCTCAATCTTCAACCAAGCGTCGCGGCCTCGCCCTGCGCCTTCGACTGCCGCTCCGCCTCGAGCTCCTTCTCAGCCTGCTGGTAGTACTTCGCGGTATCAATGCCATGCTGCGAGTGGTTAACAAAGTTGAACCAGGGCACCACATCGAGGAAGGTGGCCGAATAGCGCGACTGGCGCGCCGCCACACCCTGCATGTGCGGCTCAAGCTGGCTGACGCCGTACAGCGGCTCGCCGCGCTTGACCTTGTCGACCATCTCGCGCATGTCCATTTGCACCTCGCGGGCGTTCTCGCTGAAGCCGTAGAATCGCACTGTGCGCACAGTCAGTGTCTGTCTCCCATCACTGGGTTGCACGCCTCTTCCGTGTCTATTGGCGCAGAGAACGTACTGATCGAGCGGTTGTAGAAGGCCAAGAAGCCACCGCAGACACCGATGAAGCCGCATAGCCTCATCGCTCGAGCGAAACCTCCTCTGCCCACCCGGGAGGGCGCGAACTTCTCCATGAAGAGTAGCATGCCCGGTCCTGCTGCTGCGGCTACGGTGCCGAAGACGTAATCTGAAGGTCGCGCATATCCGACGACGCGCTTGAAGTGTCTATAGCCCGTTAATTAGATCGGTATGCTTCGATCGTGAGTAAGGAGGGGCGGCGTACGGGTCGTTGTCTATGAGCTACGCTTGGATGTTAGCTGGAGGGGCTATCTTCGGGGCGCAATTGACGGGGCTTAACGCACGGGATAGTCGGACTTGATGGTCCTACTTATGGTGTAGGTCTGCGACGGTGTGTTGGACATGACTGCGATGGGCAAACTTCCTGCCGGCGACGGTGAGAGCTGCAATTGGAGGTACTCGAGGGCTTGTCATTGGCGGCGCCGAGAGTGGTCGTCGAGCAACTTGGATTCTGCCTCAGGTTGCCACGGCACGAGCCGAGACAGGGACAGGGTGGAGAGCGTGCACGGGCCATGTCAATTAATGCCGTCGCGTCTCCAAGAACTAAGACGCGTCTCATAAGGTCACCAACGAATTCATACCGATGTTGGTTGGCTGATTGATTGCAAATACTACTTTGGTCCTTTGACATTTCAAGATGGCCTCTAAAACAGCGTCGAAGAGCGCTGCACCACCTTCAAAACTTGACGACCTCGACAATTTCTTCTTGGAAGGAGATCTGAGTGGTGACCCCTTTGCCTCCCCAAAAGGGTCGAACAAGCGGAAGAGCCCCGGCGATGTGAACGTCGACGAGGAAGTTGCTGTCGCCAAGAAGCCCAGGGAACCAAGAATAAGACTGGATCAAGACCGGTACGTTCATGTCTCCCATCGTATGCTCCTGCAAACACTGATTCTTTTTCAGGTTACTCTCACAAAAGGGCATTCCAGGACTTCGGAGACGAGCAAAGGACTTGAAGCTCAAGGGCAAGGGTCACGAGGTAGGATTGACTGCATCTTTACACGGATTTCACGCTGGCTCACAAAGTACAGTGGAGCGACGCCTCACGTCTACTATCCTTCTACCAGGAATGGCTCGACGACTTGTTCCCCAAAGCCAAGTTCCTTGATGCTCTGGCGATGGTGGAGAAGGCTGGACACAACAAGCAGCTTCAACGACATCGAGTCGACTGGATCAATGAGGGCAGACCGAAGTCGAATGTCGTTGACGAGAGCGGAGACGCAGAGACTAAAGAGCAACAGACTGGAGACTCGGCACCAAAGCAAGCAACACGCATCGCGCCCATTTTCGACAAGCCATCGAGTAGAATGCAGGGAACTCCAGATCTGGATGATTTGTTCGCCGATGAGGATGACATCTACAACGCAGCACCCGTCGGAGCCCAGAAGAGTGGTGCTGCGATTGTGTCAAACGGGGACGAGCCAGACGAGGATGAGCTGGATGCGCTCATGGCAATGGACCAGTCGACTGGACCGAGCGACTCGACGAGGCCGCCTGGCGGAGCGGTGAAGAGCTTGTTCGGCGATGGCAAACTTAAAGCTGTGCCGCGCGTGCAGCCGGAGCGCGATGAGTTCGACGAACTGGATACACTTATGGCAGAGGCCGAGCAAGAGCCGCCGCAGCCAAAGGCAGTACAGAATGCGGCGACGACTGAGGAGCACCCGGCAAAACGTGGGGATGCTGTAGACGTTGAGGAGGACGATTTGGACGCGCTTATGGCGGAAGCCGAGGCTCAGTCTGCGCCTGCCAGGCCTGCGCAGCCTGCCTCAAAATCATCAGCAATGGGCTTCGACGATGATGAGGAGGCCATGGCAGAAATGGATGGGCTTTGGTAGATACGCATTCCTCATTGGCAGAGAAATGATTAATGACGGGAGCACTATGCATATCAACGTGTCACTTCTTGCATCCGATACGTTGAGCTTGAGTCCAACTGTCGATGAACTGACCAGTTCGCAGCAGAGAAGCCGTTCTGCCGAGGTCTTGTGTTGACGTTGCTTAGACGGGCATTTCAACAGTCCAAGCATTTTCTTGTTGAGAAGTGGAAATAGGGGATCGAGTCCGCATCCGAAACTTAAGCCACCGTGGATGTTATGTACGGACGTCGTCGCCAAAAGTCTTGACCACCTGCTGCACTCACCTCAAAATTTCAGAGTGCATCGCTAGCCAGTAGTGCCTTTGGGAGCATTGCCCATGGAACAATGCAATCGCTTTTAAGATAGGCACTGAATTCTAGGATAAATACTAGGTGGTCGTGGAATGATCACCTCTACTCCAGATTTCTGTGTACTCTCGTCGATTTCAGTAGAACCTCTGTACAGTAGTTAGTTGCTAGGTCTAGATCAGTATCCCAATGTCCAGATGTCGTCAGTGATTCATTTTCTAGTGGAGCAGGAGCTATTGTCCCACTTCCCCACATCCCTACCTGTACCTTACGGCGCAACCCACCCTCTTCCTCGACAACACGAACTTGACCAATATAACTGCTCTATTCCTCAGGAGCCTCAGAGATATGATATCTCGACCGCAGGCAATATGAGCGACGATATTACAGAGGCCCTCGAGCGCCTCCAGCTTCGAGGTGGCGAAGCAGAACCCATCGATGCCATACTCGATATGGTTGCGACCAAACGCGCTCAAACCCAGGACCCGAAGCAGCTGAGAACACACCTCGAGAAGAAGTATCTGTCGCCTTCGCAGACTTTCTCGAGCGACTGGCTGAACAAGCTACAACAGTGAGTCAATGAGTCCGCGATCCACGAGTCAATCACTCTGCGGCAGTCGTCCTGCTACTCGTCTGGCAGCTCCTCTGACTGTCTGCGAGGTGCCTCATGTGAGGTTTGCTGACACAAATACAGACGATGGGACGTACCGACCGACTACACCGACCTTTTCAACATTGGACCTACCCAGACTCGCACCGAAACTCGCTTCGAACGCAGAGGCCTCGAAGGCAGGGTCGTTGGCTACAAGAACGTCACTGTCACCGCGAACAATGCGACCGCGAAGAACTCGACCTCTCTTACCCGCAAGCCAGGCTCCAAGATCGAAGCGGTGCGCGGCGGTGCCGGTTTCTTCCCCTTCGCCCCCGGCGGCCTTGATGTTATCGAAGCCACGGCAGCGCTCGAGGACCAAGCTCTGCGAGGTAATGGCTTCCTCGACAGCGCTGAAGACTCAAAGAACAAGCTGGCTCGGGTCATCAAGCTTGGAGAGAAGGATGGACTTCTGGAAATTGCGCCAGGCATGACGCGTGGCATAGACTTTTCATTGAAGACCCTAATAGGCGAGAAAGAGGCCAAGGAAGTGGAGAAAGAGCTCGATCAGGAGCCAGACCAGCTATTGAATGGCGAAAATGTGGAAGCAGATGCCACCGTCAACGGCAAGTCGGACGGCACGACGCCTGAGGATGCGTCGGGCGCTGAAGACGAGGACGGGGAGGAGATTGATGCCCTACTACCCAAGGAGTTCGCGGCAATGGAGCCACGGGGCCAGCTCGCAGCGTCGAGAGCTAACAAAGCTGGCCGCGAGTGGGCGCATATGGTGGCTCTCAAAGACGACTTCCCCAATTTCTATGAGCTGGTACCGAACATGGCCCGAACTTGGCCCTTCGAGCTGGACGTGTTCCAGAAGGAAGCGATCTATCACATCGAGAACGGCGACTCAGTTTTTGTTGCGGCGCATACCTCGGCAGGCAAAACGGTCGTGGCCGAGTACGCCATTGCTTTGGCTGCGCAGCATATGACGAAGGCCATCTACACCTCACCAATCAAGGCACTCAGCAACCAGAAGTTCCGCGACTTCCGCGAGACTTTTGACGATGTCGGCATTCTGACAGGCGATGTCCAGATAAATGCTGAGGCAAGCTGTCTGATTATGACTACGGAGATTCTGCGGAGTATGTTGTATCGCGGTGCCGATATTATTCGAGACGTGGAGTATGTCATCTTTGATGAGGTCCACTATGTCAACGATACGGAGCGAGGCGTGGTCTGGGAAGAAGTCATCATCATGCTGCCCGACCACGTTTCTCTCATTCTACTATCAGCCACTGTGCCTAACACCAAGGAGTTTGCCGAGTGGGTTGGCCGTACGAAGAAGAAGAATATTTGGGTTATCTCGACACCCAAGCGTCCAGTACCGTTGGAGCACTATCTGTGGGCCAACAAGAACATTCACAAGATCGTGGGCGCTGACAGGAAGTTCATCGAGAAGGGTTGGAAAGACGCGAACCTCGCTGTCCAAAAGCGAGATCAAATTTCTGCGCCCGCAGCTGCTTCAAACGCTAGGGGAGGTGGGAATCAGAGGGGAGGTCGCGGCGGTGCCAATCAGCGAGGCGGTCCCCAACGTGGAGGACGTGGCGGTAACAATGGTCAAAGAGGCAGAGGCGGACCTCCGCGAGCAAGTCATAACCCTGGGCATATGGGTCGCGCCGGTCGCCAGGGAGGGTTCACATCAGCTTCCCAGGATAAGAACCTCTGGGTGCATCTGGTGCAATTCTTGAAGAAGGGCAACTTACTTCCCTCATGCATATTCGTCTTTTCAAAGAAGCGGTGCGAGGAGAACGCCGATGCCCTGACCAACCAAGATTTCACAACCGCGCAGGAAAAGAGCCACATTCACATGATTGTCGAGAAGTCGCTTGCACGGCTGAAGCCCGACGACCGCCTACTGCCGCAGATCGTCCGTATGAGGGAGCTCTTGGCACGTGGTATCGCGGTGCACCACGGTGGTCTACTGCCCATCGTGAAGGAGCTTGTCGAGATTCTCTTTGCCCAGACCCTCGTTAAGGTGCTCTTTGCCACCGAGACCTTTGCAATGGGCCTCAATCTTCCGACCAGGACAGTCGTGTTCTCGGGCTACCGCAAGCACGATGGTCACTCTTTCCGCGACCTCCTTCCCGGCGAGTACACGCAAATGTCAGGACGCGCTGGTCGGCGTGGCCTGGACCCAGTCGGCACCGTCATTATAGTCCCTCCCGGTGGCGACTCGGTGCCCCCCGTTGCCGATCTTCAGAAGATGATCCTCGGCGAGCCGCAGAAGCTGCGGTCACAGTTCCGCCTAACCTACAACATGATCCTCAACCTCCTGCGAGTCGAGGCCCTCAAGATCGAAGAAATGATTAAGCGAAGTTTTTCGGAGCATGCGACACAGCAACTGTTGCCGGAGCATGAGAGGGCTGTGAAAGTCTCGGAGGCGGATCTGGCCAAGGTCAAGCGCGATCCTTGTGACATCTGCGATATCCATATGGATAAGTGCCACCAGGCCGCACAGGACTACAAGCGCCTGACTGGTGAGCTGTACTCGGGTATGCTCACTATACCGTTCCTAAAGAGGATGTTCTCTCGCGGGGCGCTTGTTGTGTTTCAAAAGGAAGGCATCAGTAAGTCACCCTATTCCCTGGCAGCAGTGCCTCGCCCTCACGTGCTCCCTCTGAGGGAATTTTTGGAAGGCTACCTTCTATGTAGCTTTCGGCTACTATTGTGGAAACATGCTAATGATCGTACCAGGGACCGCCGGCTTCCTGCTCGCAGATGGTGTTAGTACCAACGTCACAGCGAACAAGGACCCCACAGTGCAAGTCCTCGAAATCAGGTCGAACAGAGACGCACGCGACTCTGTAAGTTACTGCAAACGTGCTGTGCTGTATTTTGCCTGCAAAATGCTAACACAATACTAGACCGATCTGTTGCCTTACATAGAAGGCCTCCGGGGCTTGTATAAAGACTTGGTCAAGAACAAGCGGCACATACAATCGAGCATCCAGATCGTGGCTATAACGGACATCGAAGTTCTCACCGGCTACAACAACCGTGAGTCGTCCTTGAACGAGTCTTTGCCTCCCTTAACATCGCTGACTCTTGGACGCACAGGAATGCTCCTAACAGATATCTTCAACGGTGGCGAGACCGCGAAGCTGGCAAAAGAGCACATCGCCCAGCTCTTCCAGTCTTGGACCAACACCGTCTTCGATGAGGCAGACTTGAGCAAGATCAAGAACATGGCGCTGCAGGAGCTGAAAGAGAAGCGGCTGCAGGCCCAAGAAGACGTTTTGGGCTCAGAGGCACTGAAATGTCCTCATTTCTTGAAGCACTTCGCAATGTGTCACGATCAGTGGCTGATCAAGGAGAAGATCGTCGATCTCAGACAAGCCCTCTCGAACCAAAACCTCCAGCTGCTGCCGGACTACGCCTCACGTTGCGAAGTCCTGCAAGAGCTTGGATTCATCGACGAGTCCTCCCGAATTCAGCTAAAAGGCAAAGTCGCCTGCGAGATCCACTCTGGCGACGAGCTGGTGCTCACCGAGCTCATCCTTGACAACGTGCTCGCGGACTACGAGCCCGCAGAAATCGCGGCTCTGCTCTCCGCATTCGTCTTCCAAGAGAAATCCGACCTCGAGCCCAAACTCAGCGGCAACCTCGAGCGCGCGCGCAACACCATCATCGAGATCTCGGAGAAGGTCAACACCGTGCAGACGGTGCACCAGGTGATCCAGACGTCGGACGAGAGCAACGACTTTGCATGCAAGCCGCGCTTCGGCCTCATGGAGGTCGTGTACGAGTGGGCTCGCGGTATGAGCTTCAAGAATATTACGGATCTGACGGATGTGCTCGAGGGCACGATTGTGCGGACGATCTCGCGGTTGGACGAGACGTGCCGCGAGGTGAAGAACGCGGCGCGGATTATTGGTGATCCGGAGCTGTATCAGAAGATGGAGACGGCGCAGGAGATGATTAAGAGGGACATTACAGCCGTGGCGAGTTTGTACATGTAACGCGTTTGTGTTGCAGCAACCCTCCATGCTTGGGTTGTCGCTATCCTACATAATATACTTCATGGGGGACTTAGAAGTTGACGGGCATATGTCAATTTGGTCTTGGGCTTGGGAAGCATCATCATCAGTACGGCGTTCCGCGGCACGGGAAAAGAGTCAAGCAAATGCAGGCGTTTGGTAGATCATGAATGACAACGGTTATACCCACCAGGCGTTGGTGTCAAGGCTGCGTGCATATCTTTGCTGATATACGCAAAGAACCCAACGCAGTCGTCCCGTGCTTCTGCTTTGCTAATAAGCTGGTGACAGAACCCCACGTGAGCCGACGATAATCGTTACTTTGACGCCTCTCACATTTGCTCTCAGCCCGACATCTTGGGCTCCACCAATCTTCTTCTCCTCCGGCAGCAGTCTCGCATGTAAGCTGCTGAGATGATACATCGTCAGCCTCACCACAAGCCACTTCCTATACCCACAGTCAGCCAGTCTTTCTCCATTACCTATCACTTGTCAATCCACCAACATCTGATATTCGGAATATATGCCGCACCCCAGCACACACCGCTCGGACCGCCAACAGTGCCGCACACTTGTTTTACTAGTGAACACTCCGGCCCTCTGACTAGGCTGGCGCTGGCTCCCCCTCGCTCCACAATTCCGCACTGATAAGGAATCGAGTTGGCAGAAGTAGTCGAGGGCACCTGGGACCTGCAATATGCCGCAACGGGTTTGGAGCTGTGTTCGGCACGGGTTCTGGTGATGTCTCTCTTTTGTGATGGGGCGAAGGCGACGGTTCGAGTTGGATTGTTGCCGCGCTTAAGGGTGAGTCAGGTGCTTTTCTTTGTGGGAGTTGCGCCTGTGATGGGTTTTGACACTTTGTTGTTCGAATTTTGATGAATCTTTTGTTAAAATCACACCCTGCTTGAAGGACGTTGTTCGAGTGTGATATTTGCCGATGCTTGATATTTGATCGCTTCCCAAAGGATGTAGGTAAGTATCAAGATAACGTGCGCGATTCGACAATGGAGATGTCCCCGGTATGTTGCTCTCTTCCACTTCGATATCAATGTAGCTGTGGGAGTCTAAAATCAAGTGACCAAATTCAGATCACGCAGCCGTGGCCCGGTCCGCATCCTCACGCTTGAAAAACCGTCGTGGTACACTGCGGCGCTTTGGAAATAATGATCATAAATTCATATTGTAATTCTGGTGTGCCGCAACTCCTTCCCAACAACGCCTGAAATCCAGCCTTTGTCTACTATGCAGCCTGTCTGTCCATCGCTGAGCCGTCTCGCCCACTTCATCCCAACCCACAAGCAGCTCTACTCCGCATCAGCAGCAGCAGTAGCAGCCTCCTAAGCGCGCAACGCCCGCAGTCGCTGCTGCAGCGCATCTTCCTGCTCGGGCGTTGGCTCATTCGTCGCGGCGACCTCCTTGACCGGCTCCTCCTTGGAGGTGCTCGCGGTCGCCAGCTCTTGGCTCAGCTCGACGCCCGCGTCGTCGGCCAGCTGGCCGAGCAGGTCGTGCACGGCGTCGTCGGAGACTTGGGCGGAGGTGGACTGCGTCATGGCGTCTTGGTAGATGCTGTTGTTCATGGCGTACTCTTCGTTTTGATTGCGGAATTGCTCGAGGGTCGTGAGTGTCTATAGAGGGTCGGAGTCGTTAGCTAGACTGCACTTCGTACATCGGAACGTGAGAGCACAGGGCTGAAATATACCCTTTCCGGATTCATCTGCCGCTGCGCCTTGCTCATCGTCTTGGAGCTCTGCATCATCATCGCCGTCATGCGGTTCATAGCATTGTTCGCCTGGATCTGCGCGACTGACAGCTCGGCCATGTCGGCCGCCTGATCCATCTGCTTGGCGACAGCCTCCTTAGCCAGCAGCACCTTGGCCTTCTGCTCTGCCTGCGCCATCGACGCCTTGTCGCCCTTCTTGATCAGGTTCGTGATCTGCTTGCGCATCTCACCGTCGGCCTTTTGGGCCTTCGCCGCTTCCCGCCGCGCTTGCTTGGCCGAGAAGCGCGCTTGGAACTCGGTTTGCATGTCGCGCGAGAGTTGGCGTTGAGACATCTTGACGGTTTTGGACGGGAGGAGGGGCGGTCGAGGCGCGGGGTCGGAAGGTGGGCTGGTGTCGGAGAGGCTCGGTCGTTTGTGAGGATTGGGTGCGAGAGAACTTTTCGCAAGTCTAGGTTATGGTCGTTTGATGGGAGGACGAGTCGTCGTTGTTGAGTTGGTCACGGGGTAGTTGGAGGTTTGATGGTTCGCATCGGCCGGAAGCGATAGGCTTCAAGACTTGCGCTTGGGCAGCGGGACGCCTCGCGCCGATGACGTCTTATCTCGTATACCAGACCATCTATAAGCGTTTGAACTCAAGGATTCTACGTTTCAGAGCCTAGGGCGACTGATTGCTGAGATGAGTTTCTAGAGTAGAAGCCACACACCAGCCACACTTTGCACTAGAGGGGTATCATCCATTTCGAGAATGACATTGCAATGGTTATTCGCCATTGGCTTTTCATTCTGATATTGTGTCTAGGTCTACACTACTCCAGCGATTCCATGAACATTTTCAAGATGGCTTCCAAGGCAAAACTTAATGTGCAGACGTTCCCCCGGCCGCCGTTGCTGGAGAAGACACCCCGGCACTTGCAGATAGAGTGGAACGGCGAGGTGATCGCTGACACCAAAGAAGCATATTGGGTGCTGGAGACTCACCATCCTCCAAGTACAATATTTCTGAAGTTCTTACAGTCTGATGGCACATTTATCGCTGACTGTAAACAGCCTACTATCTCCCACCATCCTCCGTCAAAGCGCTACTCACCAAAACGCCGCGCAAGACCTGGTGCGAGTGGAAAGGCGCAGCAACGTACTGGGCCCTGCCCAACCCAAGCGTCCCCGCCGAGAAAGTGGAGCACCGCATCTGGTCCTACGAGAAGCCCACCAAAGGCTTCGAGGCCATCAAGGACTACCTCTCCTTCTACGCCGGGCCGTGGGATTGCTACGTGGACGGCGAGAAGGTTGAGCCGCAGCCGGGCGACTTCTACGGCGGGTGGGTGACGAGCGACATTGATGGCATGGTGAAGGGGAAGAATGGGAATTTTGATCCTGTGCTATGATAGCTGGCTCTAAGCGAGGCCTTGGACAGTTGTTTAATTGAGTTTATCTGCGTGAGTTTGCTCATCTGTGTCGCACAGAGTCAGTCAACTTTGATGACTCTTTATTCGCCTCGCTCGTATGATAATCACAGGCACCGAGTCACCGACAGGCCGGCGGCCGTGGCCCACGTGGTGATTGTGCTTGACAGCCGACAGAATGGCTCCGGCCGAGACCGTGCTGGGCAGTCAGTAGTCATTTGCCGTCGCTAGGCATCATCTCGGGTTTCAGAACCTCATCAAATGTATCGGCGACGAGTCGCGCCCAGAACGCATTGGCGCGAAAGTACTGGCATATCACTTCAGGAACGCCAGATCATGAGCGTCGCTACAGAGTACAAAAGTTACCTTAGTCTAGTTGCGTATGGGACAATTGTTTATGGGATAATCGCTTGTCACGCCAATCGCCTGCGCGAGAACCTCCCCTGGGACAAAGTGAGCTAGGCTAATGAAAGAAGGTTTTGATGTGGTGAAGATGGTTGATCCTGCATGTCATCAAAGTCCGAAGCACGTAGAATGGCATCGGTCCACGCGCGCCATTACCAACGCCGCCATTCGCTTACGCAGCGCCCATGCGGCCGGTGGCTTCTATTTACGAGTGAGATGTGTGTTGGTAAGACAAAGTCACTCCCATGCGTCAGCCATCAGCATCCCTTTTTGGGACTCCCTGACTCCTTCGAGTTCGCGGCGCGGAGGAACGGAATGTTGGCTAGGCGTGCATACCAACTGCGGAAGAAATATACTGTGGTAGTTTTAGCCGCTGGCCGCATGGGTCCCTGAATAGCATGTGCTAGTTCCAAGGTTAGAATGAGACGGCAGCATGTGGCAAAGGGATGCCACCCAGTAATTTAACAGCTATTTGATTGATTGATGATGCAGGCTGTATTGGATGAATTATCCGATCATCCCGTATTGATCGCCAAACATGTGTTGAAAAGGCCGGCGAAATTGGCAAGATTCGCAACCTCTTTCGGATACCGTGCCGGCTTGTGCGGACTTGGAAGGGTAGCGTTTCAAGATTCTCAGGGTCGTTGTAATTGTCCAATCATCAGCATATTCGTCCATGATCAACGATTGTTTGCATGGCATTGTTAATGAATATGGACAGACACAGAATATTAACGCAAATAGTCGAGCCGTGGGTGATCGCACCAACCCCGTTTCGTCCGTGGTTATGTGCAGTAGAAACTCCGTAGTCAGACTCCAAACAAAACCACAGACGCCGCATCCGTGCCAGGCAAAGTCTCGACAATGTTTCAATTGAAGCCGGGCGAGCCAGAATGGCCAGACGAACATGTCAAAGCAAGGAACACCCAAGCGTTATCCAGATGTCAGGTCATACTACCAGCACGGGCCACAATAGCTAACTATCAACGCAAATCCGGCAGTTAGCTAGAAGACATAGCCCCGCCCCCTTTTTTCGCTTGTGCCATTGACGAAGCTTCGTCGCCTTGTTGTCGGGTTGCCACGCCACCTCGACTCGCTTGGAGAGGCCGGTGCAAGGTCCAGAGCTTCCTTCCAAGCTTCTCGAAACACGAGCAAGTGGATTCCTCACCAGCTAGAAGACCCTCCGGATTGGCAAGTTCCCCAGAGTTTCTGTGGACTGCGGCGAATGCGGCATCTGCACGACGCAGTGGCAGCATCCACTCGCCGGCGGAACTTGACGGGGTACGGGGTCGCGGCACTGACGGACCGGCCAGCGTGCGAGCCGGGATGCCGCATCCATCACCGCTCCTCTTGCGTTCTCTCCTGGGACCTGCGCAAGTGTGCTCAGTGCCCAGTCACCGCTGACTCGGCTGTGCCGCGTCCGTCCACGTCGACGGTGCGGCGGGCTTCGCTGGCGACGGTGTAAAGATGGGACGACTCGGCTGGAGAGGTGTTGGCCGTGGGGACTGGAGGGGTGTGCGGACGTGCAGAACGGCGGTCGCTGTTTGGCACTGATTAACTGATCAGGGAGATGTTGTCGGTGTGCTGGGGGCCGACTGAGGTATACGTCTGTACTGCCTCATTGTCTGATCGGGGCGACACTGGATATGTCTAAGGATGGTAGCTCCACGGGGAGATCAAGAAAAGTGAGGCATTATTGGGGCGGATGATCTTGTTATGTATATACGACGTAGAAATCCACCAAACTACCATTGCAAGCCCCAGACGGCAAGGTTTGTCGGTGTCCCAGAGCACTGGACGCGAAGGATGACTCTCAGGGTCCAACAGCTGGCTCGAGACCCCGATGTCGTGCTGCTTGATGCGCAGTCAGGATCACCTGTCGCCCGCGGTATTGATGGAGGGTTGCAGTCATCTCACCAAGACCGACGTGTGGGCCTTGGCCCCCTTCCTTCCTTCCCCGGCCTTCCAGAATCCGAATTCCATTTTTGGAACGGACCCTCAGACACACCTTCGCTATCGCGGTGCCACTGACTCGGATGTGTGTTGTGTTAGTGCAGCACGATTGGGGAAGGAGCTTAGGGGGTGGCAATAGCACTCCCGTATTCCAAGTTCGTGTCGCAGGTCAAACTGTAGACGGAAGCTGTATCAGCAGAGTCGAGTCTCTGGCTTCAAGACTGTACTGCAGTCTCAAACCACATACAATGTATGATGTGTGTTCTACCAACCGCCAGCAGATTTCTAGATATGAATCTACAATCTACTGTAGTAGGTATCAACAAAAACACCGCAATTGAGCACATCTCTCACACCTGCTTTCCCGGATCCACCCCTCCCTTGTCCTGGGATCCACTAGTCGAGTCTCAGCTCCTCTCGAAGCCCAGGGGCTGAGGCAGGTACGTACCTGCCCGAGAGTGCGTGCTCTGGCCCGGGGGCGAGAGCACTGGAGTGTTCAGGGGGTGGGCCCCTGCTTCTCAAGGCCGGCTTTCCGCTTGCCCTTCATTCAGGTTCGTTCTACAAAAGAGGCCACGTTTCCGCAACTCCCTAAGTATGTGCAATCTGTCCGTTCCACGCCTCAAACAGTCCAACTCCTCCCACTCTTTGCCCATTACTGCCTAGCAAGCATAGCCATAGTCAACCAAGCTCCCCATTTGGCTTGATCATTTGACTCCTACGATTGACTCATCGTACTCGTCATCTTCGCCATCCATCACTCTTTTACGGCTTATAGTTGGGCACCCGCCGCGGTCAAGGTCAATCAATATAGTGCCAACGCCAGTTGATCCGCATATCTTTTCTGGACAGTCCTCTCCGTCCACCTCTCACAGCTTTCAGTCACAAACTATCCCGTCAAAGGGATATCGACTAGAGTCCACTCTCCACCTGCCACTTCTCGGATCCACTATACAGCTCGAGGTATCCACCTCTACACATCTCAAATATGGAGAATTCATACATGACGCCTTCGCCCATGGTCAAACATGAAGACTTCCACTCAGACGATGGTATGATGTCGTCACTATTCAGCGGCGAGGCATCACCGGAAACGATGGACAACTGGGACACACCCGACAGGGACATGATGTCTCCCGTACCAGAATCCACACCTGAGGCCGGAGAGAAGAAGCCTAAGAAGAGGAAGTCTTGGGGCCAGGTCCTCCCTGAACCCAAGACTCAGCTGCCCCCAAGGTTCGTACTGCCTTCGCTGCCCTACACTGGGGAACCAATACTGACCTCCAACTAGAAAGCGGGCAAAGACTGAAGACGAGAAGGAGCAGCGCAGAGTCGAGAGGGTTCTCCGAAACCGTCGTGCCGCACAATCGTCCCGCGAGCGAAAGCGCCAGGAGACGGAGCTTCTCGCCTTGCAGAACAAGCAACTACAACAGGACTTGGACTTGATGGCGAAACAAAACGCGGCTTTGATGACGGAGCTCAAGAAGCTCAAGCCAGACTTCGCCAACGCCATGTCTTCTGAATTCTCGCCAACCCTTGGCCCAGACCTGTTCCTCGCACCAGCCTCCAAGTCTCAGGATAACACAGAAAAGGCCCAGAAGGAGCGCAAGATATCGCACGGCACCAACGAACTCATCCAGAACATCGTCAGGAAACAGACGCCTCCGACTGTCAACCCTGCATCCCTATCCCCAGCCATGTCACCCGCTGCCGAAGAACTCGACTTCGTCACAGCCGCCCCTGAGACCGCCACGACCGAGCTCGACATGTTCGACGCCGAGAGGGCCGCCGACTCCACTACCCGTTCGATACAATACTCTGCTGCAGTATTGTGCCAAGACCTGCTGTGTCAACGGCTGGTGGAGTCGAAAACCCTTTCGGTGAAGGCCATGTCGCCGACACCGACGCCTTCTCAGCTTTCGACAACTATCCTGTCTATGTTGACAATGGCGATTTCCCTTCACCGGAGTCATCTCTCGTTGATTTCGACCATCCTCCTAGTAACGAATTCGCTCACAACGGTGGGACAGAATTCCTCGACCTTTTTGACTTCACCAACCTGCACGAAGGCGACGGCGCCCTCGACGAGCAGCAGTTCCAGCAAGAAGACATTGCGTCTCAAGACCCTCAGGAAGCTTCTTACCAGCAACCGCAAGCTGGCGCGTCCACTTCAGGACGCGACGCTCGCGGTAATGCGGTGGAAGCTTTCTAGGCGCGAGCAGACCAACGTTGACACGCAGGAACCTGTCTGTGAGTTTGGCGACTCGCCTTTGATGCGGGAGTGTTTGGAAAAGATGCCGTCGGTGGAAAGACTGATCACGCTAGCGTTTGCGATTCGTCAACTAGAAGTTAGAATCGTAAGGAAGGAGATGCTCCGGGGATCGGAGTCTGATTTATCTGGGAAAACAGCAGGGCGTCAAGGGGGGAACAGTCGTATTGGTACGCTTCAAACAGCGAAGCTACCTGGCTTTCGGGCACGCGCTCAGCGATGTTCAACAGTGGAAACTGAAATGAGTGAACATGTTTTGGGGGAAACCAGTTGAGCAAATTGACTTTGTCTACCACCCATAAATGTCCAGCCAGCTTTGTCTTCGTGAATGTGTGCCACAATATCTAACTAGGCCAACCACGTAGTATCACGCCAACTACCGAGTAGTCGTAGACACCATCATGAATGTGTTGCTATCTATTGCAAATGACGGCGCTGGCTACTGCATGAGATAGTGTGTCTGATCATTCGCGAGTCCCTACTCCGCCTCAACAGAGCCCTGCTCACAGCTCATCCAATTCAGGCCTGCGACAACGTGGTAGTCCACGATATCGCGCGACGCCAGTGCGTCCTCCATGCTGTCGTGGGTACTCTCCTGAATGGTGCGGTCCAGGAGCAGCTCCGAGACCGCCTTCAAGCTCAGGCCAGGACCCTTGGGCTTGTCAGCGACCTTCTTCTCGCCGTCCTCTCCTGCGTTGCCGTCAGTCTGCCCCACCGCCTCGTCCTCGACGCGATTGGTGGCGTCGGCACCAGTCGCGTACTCGGCCTCTGCCGCATCGCTACCAACACTAATCGCAGCACGACGCGACCGCGCCGCCTCTTCCTTCTCCTCCTCGCGCGCCTTGCGCTTGCGCGCACCGTCCTCCACCAGCTGTGAGTCAACAACGACGCCGTGCGCCCACCGCAGCGCGGTCAAGTCGTTGCGCACATCGTGACCGACAACGATGGTCGCCGCGTTGGTGTGCTGCCAAATGGCGCCGCGCGCCGCGGCGACGCCGAAGAGGCACGTGCAGTTGCGGCGGGCGGCGTTCATCTGGCTGTAGGTTATGCCCGAGTAGCGCGTGTTGTAGTGCAACATGGGCGCGTCTGGGTAGACGAGAGTGTCGAGGAGGGGTTTGGCGATGAAATACTCGAGGACGGTCACGCGGATGAGCTCGGAGTTGCCGTCGACCTGTTGATGAGGGTGTTAGCGAGGATCAAGGTTGAGTGAAGGGCGGCTTGTGAGCGATCGTACCGAGGTGCCCATTTCGCAGTCGATGGCGATGGCGATGGCCTTGGGGTTGTTGGCCTGCTGGGGAGGCGTGCGATAGATTTGGTATCGCTCCACGGTCTCCTTTGTGACGCAGGGGGGCATGTCGTGCTCCTTGGTAGTCTGGCAGCCAGGCGCGAACTTGTGGCCGTGGCAGCAGGTCCACTGGTGCGAGTGACGGAAGTACAGTCAGCGGAAATGTACTGGGATGGATGCGAAGGATCGAGGGGGGGTGGAGGGGACAAACATTGCGCTTGAGGGTGCCCGAGTGCCACTGGCAGCTGGGCTTGCGAGGCTTCTCACTGAAGTCCTTCTTGTCATCTTCGGGGTGGAAGTCCTGTTTGTTGAAGTTGGGAGTGAGAAGATTCCCCTGTTTGTTAGTGGTGTTGCCCTTGCTGCCCTTGTGGTCGTCATCCTTGCCTTTGCTCCTGTCGTTGTCCTTGGGCTCCCAGGGCTTGGGACCTTTTGATTGGAATGTCTGTGTCAGTAATTGTGCTCTGGGCGAGGGTTCAAACTATTCTGATACTCACGCTTGTTGCACCTGGTGCAGCGCAGCTTCTTGGACAGCTCGGCCTGGCTCAGAGGATGCAGCACAAAGCCTTTGGAAGTGAGCTGGGTATGGGGGTGAACCAGGCGCATCAGCTGGTTGATGTACTCGGGGGTGGGGTTGATGGCAGCCATGTTGGCAATATGACAATGTCTGAGGTAAAGCTGCTGTTTGTGTGTGGAAGTCACTTTGGGAATGGAAGTGCTAGTTGCGAAAGCGGCAAGAAGGCGAAAATCTGCTGTCAGGATGCCAAGTGACAGAGGCGGCGAAAAGTTCAACTGTATGCCCGGATTATGCACTAGAAAGGAGAAAACGAAATCTGTCACAGCAGGAGCAAGTGCCGGGGTGTGTGTGTCCTCTGTTGCAAGACAAGACTCAGTACAAACAATGGTGGTTCTCAGTTTGGCGGAAGACCGGCGAAAGACCTCTGTTATAGCAGCAGCTTGTAACGTGTTTGTATCTTCTCTGCTAGCACAAATCAAGACTCGGTGCACACAGTGGGTGCAGGTCAGGCAGACACACAACCGCATTCGCTGGGGTGGAAACTGCAGCAATGATGCATCAAAGCAAGTTTTAGAGGCACTACCAATACCTCCTAGTCCGGCTACATTTTATTCACTTTTATCTGGAACAGCTATGTCAGGGAATTGTGATGCAAGGAAGCCTGGGCCCATAGCCTTAGCAACCGATCAGCAACTGGATACTCCACCTCAGACGTTACCCCGGGGCTACCTACCTGGGCATCTTTGGGCTATCATCTGGGCTGCGCAGTCTAGTAAAACCATTTCTGTGATAGTCCTTGACCTTGTCTTATGGAATATCGATTGCATATCTCCCCGTCAAAGCCCCAAACAGCATGATAGCAGGCGTTGAAGTGGCCCCGTAACTTGTCCACAGACATGCCCTTCGTACCCGCCTTACTGAACAGCAAAGCTTATGACATTGATTCTTGACATTCCAGCCAGAGGACTCTATAATAGTCACGGTCATGAAAGGGTAGCTCGGCAATAGCGATCCTCACTGAAGATCACGGAACCACCAGGCAACGCTTGTAGGATCACCGTTACTCGGATAATCCACTTGTTGCATAATCACTCCTGGGATAATCACCTCTGGGATGACCACCTTTAGGATACCCGTTTCCGATTTGAGTGAAACTGTGTCCAATTTTTCAAGCCGTAATCACAATGTAGAAGAGTTGAGGGCAGGAAGTGAGTGCTAGAGTCGAGCTACCCCCTTGTACCTCCGACTGCTGTAAGGGAATACCTATTTATATTCACAGCACAGGTTCCTAGGCTTGAGCACTCACAAAGCCCCCTGACTATGCAATGCCTGAAATTGTGGGGATAGCTGGACAAAGTCCATCAGGACCCCAGACTTAGGAACCAGATACTATTAGATAAGTGGAGGTCCACCATTCTATTGGAATATGGAGACTTGACCATGTTGGAGCCGTCCACGGGTGTAAGCCCACATAGCCAGAAACTGCGCCGCGAATTCGGGACCCTCGTCTTCAGCACTACTTCTCGGAGACACTGGTCTTCAAACTGGTTGGGTTTGGGACAAGCGGATTGCATGACTTCAAGACATTTGGTTCCACTTATCAGATAAGCTGACCGTTTCAACGTCTTCCACATGACCGCCTACAACGACAGAGTGGCCTTCACTTAGTTTAGATAGACTAGTTCTGAAGCAGCTGCATAGGCAGCACGCGGTTGTGGAAGTTAGTGAAAAAGACAAGCGGCTTCTACCGAGCGCAGCGTATCAACGATTTCAGTCTATTGTACGGTGCATCTGCCGAAAAAGGTAATAAGTGGGCCAGGCTTCCGAAAACTCCGAGCAGACCTCTGTTTTTGGCATCAGTAGATTGTCAGCAACTAAAATTAGTCAAGATTTCTGATGAGTACGAAGAGTGCGCTCTACTCGCTGAGTCGTCAGTTTGTATCAACCACTCTTGAAGGCCGTGAGAGGAGTCTGGATGGCGGAGGGGCCGGGTTCGAACGGCACAGGACTCACACAATCGCAGCCTCTGTGCACGCGAGCACCTGGGCATTTCTGATTACTTGACTTGGCAGTATCACAGGCTGCAAATATCTGCCACCAATTCAGCCGAGCTACAATTCCCATAGCATGTAAATACGAAAGTGCTGTCCAAATACTGGTCTTATCACCAAGCGGACTGTTGAGCTAATAATTGGCAAGGCCAGCATAATAAGTCACGGTGTCACGAGAGCCTTGGGAGGATTCTCTTCTAGAAACCGCGCAGCGATCCAGCAAAAGCGCACGCTTTGCCAGTTCCGGCAGGGCAAACGCGCGATACACGGACGAAGGAGTGTCCTCTTGGCAACAGTAAGATTTGGCAATTGCCCAGGTGGTCAGTCGATAAGTCTTGTTCCCCGCGTATTGGTTCGGTCGCAATAAATGGTGGTGGGCCAAGGCTTGGGGAAGGCTACCAAGCAAGCTAGACAAGAACAGGCGCGAAGAAGGCGTGGAACTCTGCAACGTTGGGTCCTTGGCCATGGTTCGTGAGCCATCTGGGGACTGGGAGGGCTCGGCATGGGGATTTATCATTTGCCTATAAGTATTCGCGAGGAAGATGCCCCTGGCGACGTGCATGGCCTTCTTTGGTTGCCTCGTGAACTCCTCAATCCGCACCTCTGCTCATCATGAACGCTCCCGATATCAGGGACGCCGAGAAGGCGCATAATCTGGAAGCAGCAAGCTCCGACAGACCTAGCGAAAATGGCCTGCACTACGAAAGTTACGAGGAGAGACCTGGCCTCATGGACCGCCTGGGTGTTACGCCGGCCTCGTTCAAGCGCCGCACGCTCAGCAACAAGCACAACCAGCTGAATCAGACCATGAAGACTCGCCATCTGCACATGATCGCCATTGGCGGTTCCATTGGTGCTGGTCTTTTCGTTGGTTCTGGTGGTGCTCTCTCTAGAGGAGGTCCCGCTGCCTTGCTCATCGGCTTCTCGGTCATCGGCGTCGTGAGTTTATCGCAATAGGCTGTTGTACAATTTCACATATTGACAACCTGGGTAGATGATTTTCAACGTCGTCTACGCTCTTGGTGAGCTCGCTTGCATGTACCCTGTCTCCGGAGGCTTCTACACATACTCGACACGCTTCATTGATCCGTCATGGGGCTTTGCTATGGGCTGGAACTACGTTATGCAATGGGTTGTCGTCTTGCCACTCGAGCTTGTCGTAGCTGGACTGGTTATGGACTATCTGGACACTGGAGCGCCCACCGCGTAAGTGCGTTGTTTCCCTTTGAGTATTCGTCTGCTAACCCTCGGAAGCGTCTGGATCACGGTATTCTGGATTGCCATTATTATCATCAGCATTTTCGGTGTCCTGGGCTACGCCGAGGAAGAGTTCTGGGTTTCACTGCTCAAGCTCGTCACCGTTATCGTCTTTTTGTTTATGGGAGTCATTTTCACCTGCGGAGGTGGCCCTTCCAATGGCCAATACTCGACCTACCAGGGCGGTACACGGTGGCAAGATCCCGGCGCGTTCGCCAACGGATTCTTGGGTGTCTGCCGGACCTTTGTCACCGCCGCCTTCTCCTTTTCCGGTACTGAGTTAGTCGGTCTCGCTGCTGCCGAGTCCGCGACGCCTGCAAAGTCGCTGCCGGGTGCTATCAAGCAGGTCTTTTGGCGCATCACTCTCTTCTACATCCTGAGCTTGACGTTCATCGGTCTGCTCGTCGATTACGACGATGCTAGACTTCTTGGGTCCGGCTTGATCGATGTCTCTGCCTCGCCGTTTGTCATCGTCGCTGAGAATGCTGGAATTCCAGCATTTGGCGTCTTCATCAACGTCGTTATCATGCTTGCTGTCGTCAGTATTGGTCTCTCGGGCGTCTACGGAGGCTCGCGAACCCTTACTGCTCTTGCGGAGCAGGGCTACGCCCCCAGAATCTTTGCATACGTCGACCGCGCCGGTCGCCCGCTCTGGTCCACCATCTTCGTCATTGCGTTTGGCCCCATTGCCTACGTCGGCCTCGCATCTTCTGGTGAGATTGTCTTTGCTTGGCTTCTATCGCTCTCAGGTCTCGCCGCCCTGTTTACCTGGGGAAGTATTTGCGTCGCCCACATCAAGTTCCGAATGGCGTGGAAACACCACGGACATGCGGTCGACGAGATCCCATTCCAGGCGGCCGGTGGTGTGTATGGCTCTTGGCTCGGCTTCAGCCTTATCATTTTGGTGTTGATCGCTCAAGTAAGTCCCAGTAAACCATACTATTGTGAAATTCGTTCAACTAACGCGCGTGAAGTTCTACACTGCTGTCTACGATGCGCTACCAGAACCAAACGGTGGCGGTGCGGGTGCCGAAGGCTGGTTCTTGGCGTATCTGGCCGTCCCCGTGGTCATCTTTTTCTATATCATTGGATTCATTTGGAAGAAAGCGACCTGGATCAAGATCGCTGACATCGATGTGGACTCTGGCCGTCGACCAGTTGATTTCGACGCGCATGAGGCGATGAAGGCGAAGAAGGCGCAATGGAGTGGTTTCCGTCGGTTCATGGACAGGATCTTCTAATGTCTTGCGCCTGGATTTTTTGTAGAAAGAGGAGTGAAGGATTTGCTTGACGGCCATTTGAATGTTCAAATTTGGTGACTTCCATTCAAGCACAGCCATACATCTTAGCTACTGTAGGCACCGATAATGCGTCTTGACCATGGAATGAAGTAATCGGATATACTTGATTGAACTCAAGCCCGACATCTACAGCCCATGATTCTGGAGGCCAATATGTCAATAAAGTATACTCGAGAGGTGAGTGTCCTGCAAGTGATGAACCCAACGGTAAGTACCCCAGAAGTTGTTGACCCAGAGGTGATTATGCCGAAAGAGATTGCCCCCAAGGCGATCGTCCCGAAGACGAATATTCCAGAGAGCGCTTGTCCCGTCGTTATCCGTTTTCTAAACTCGTACCTGCAGGCTTCTACGGGAAGTTGACGTATACTCAGTAAGTAAGCATTGGCACAGATAGAGCTGGACGAATTGGTCCTACATGGCAGCCTGGATGGTTGAGCACCATACCCGTAGTACGGATTGCAACTCAGCCATAAAGCTCCGCCAGTCCTGGCAGCTTGTGCTTGTGATCAGGTAGGATTGTAATAAGGTGCCTTGTGTCATAAGCCTTGGACTGGGAAGATTTCAATCCCTTGGCCATCATTCCCATCGAATATGCGCGTTTTGAAGCGGGCGGTAAGTATAAGTGCATCTTTCCTCCGCCGCATTCTTTTCATAATCGATCCAAAGAAATAAAGTCAGCGTCTTATACAATTTGCAACTTCCGTCCCGTTTCCATACTCCTTGTAGGAGAAAGCAAACGAGTGCGGCTCCTGGGGACGAATCGCGGCCCATGCCCGGCAACACAGTCAAGGACCTTCACTGCGAGGTCACCAAACCGTTTCCCGTATGCAACGAGTAGATCGCAGCGTTATTGGATGAAATTCATGCTTTCTCTCTCGCCATACTTTGCGTGCTCTTCGCAGCGGCTCTCCAAGGCCTCGACTCTCCTTCACGCCTCGAGCAGGGTCATCCAGTCAGCTTACCCCCCTTGCCAACACCGAAGAATATTTCCCGACTGTTGGATTGATATTCCTTGGAATTTCGTGGTACAGAGGTGTCGCAAGAAGCAGCATGAGGCTCGGGCTAGGAATTACACGCTAAGAAAGGGATTTATACCTCTTTCTGAGGTCTATAGTGGACACATAATGAATTTGTGGCTCCACAGATGATGCTAAACCCTATCTCTATGCTACCCTATGTAACTCTGGATTTGCTAATTCTGATGTAAGTACTATATGGCCTTGTCAGTGAACCTTGGAAATCAACAAGGTCACCCATGGGTCAAGCAAGAGCAGGAGCTGCACTTCCATCGCAGAATCCGTCTCGCTGGACTATATTACCAGTCCTAAGCTGTTGTTGCTGTCGAAAACATTCAGAAGATCGATGTTCATGGCTCTACTTGGGGGGAAGGTCCTTGTGTGTCGCCATCGCTGTACTCGCACGCTCTTTCCAAGGCCATGTTCCTCTGCGAACCCCTGAATTTGAGCAGCCAAGGGTGGTCTTCGTTGAACAAGTTCGTTGTTGAAGCGGATCAGATAGTATTCATATGCATGAATCGTGGCAGCGACCCTGACAGTGTTGTTATCAACCTTGCAGACGCTGAGATGCAGTCTTTGTCTGCGACCCTTACGCTTTGCTTCTATTTGGTGGCTGCACAATCTCGGTCCGTCAACCTTTCTGCCTCTTTTTCTAGGCTAAAAGCAACCATTCTACCAAAGTGCAGCTTGAAAAACAACATCCAAACTGATCTGCCAAACCTCGACGTTCGGCGTACTGCAATGGGGCTGCTCTCGAACGCGTCCCTCGGTCTCCGCTGAAGGAATAGGCAGGTCACAAACAACCAATATTGGCAATGTGTTGGCTTCTGTTATTTCACAATGCTGGAAAGCCTTCACGAGCACCTGTAAGTGGGGCGTCTGCGCTAATGCACTTCCAACTTAGATTTCAAAACAGGCCCACGCACTTGGTGAACAACACAAGCCTCAGAGTCAGACGTGTCGCGTATGAGCTCAGGCACTGTCAGCTCGAGCTTGGGATCCGCAAGCAAGGGGAGAAAAACAATGTTTTATTGCAGAGTCAAAGTAGTGAGGAAGTATAAGCATCGAGAACGATGCATTTCGACACCGAAGCCGGCCTATGTAGTGAGCTGAACGGGGTTTATCAAAAAGAGTCTCAAAAAGACAATTTTTTACATGCTGCCTCTTACTTTTAAGCATCTCAAGAGAATCATTAAAGAATATCCTCACCGGCCGACGCCACTATGACGACTACTATTCAGCTTCCCACAGAATTGGTCTCCGGTGCCAAAGAATCATCTTAAACTGCCGTGGTGACAACAACAGCCATCCTTGATAAGACAGAGACTCCCAAGGAGACGGCGAAAGTTCTCAGATCATTGTTTGAGGAGTGCCTCGAAGGCCATGCTTACCAGGGCGTACCAAAGGCTGATCCCGTCAAGGCAGCTGCTCTATTGGATGCCATGTACAAGAGAGCTGTTGCGACCGGCGTACCAATTGGTGATGTACCTCTGTCTCAGAAAGGTTTTCGACTTGCATTCTCATATGACATTGTAGGTCGTCAGCTAGAGCGCGTTAATCGGAGTTCGAGGCCCAGTCATTGACATAGCACCAGATGAAATACCCCAGCCATCCCCTGGGTGTTCAAGCATGGATCGGCGAGTATACATGGCTTGTGGTTCATTTTGACGACACGATAAAGTACATGAGACCAGAAACAGAGGACTTCCAACGACGCTTCATCACTGGTGAGAAGCAAGCCAACGTGCTCCTGGAGGCTCTGGCTCAAAACCTCAGAGAATCATGCATGTATTTCGATAAAATCATGGCCAACATCTTGATCTGCTCAAATTTGAGCTTTATCTCCAGCAATCCGTTGGTGTTGAGGGACGAGTTCCAAAGTTTGCAAGTAACAACGGCCGAGAGTCAAGTATTTCCATACTGGTACCGAAATCTTGCAGACATTCCAGAGGCGTTTAGCATTATACTCTAGCTGCAACCCATATGCCCTAACATAGGTGCCTATCTAGAGGCTTTGCCAGACATAGCCGTGTTGATCAACCTATTAAATGACGCGTTATCGTGAGCCGAATATTTGATTCGAATGTATTGTTACCTCGTATTCTAAAGCACGAGACACAGTTTCTATGAGGAGGAGGTTGCCGGTGAGACACGGAACTATGTGCAGAACCGGGCTGTATGTGAGCGAAGAAGTACTCTAGAAGTGTTCGAGGATATGGTACAGGAAACTATGGATAGCGCCAATCGAGTCAACTTGATTCTGGCTGCCCCGGGCAGACAGATCTATGCGAAGGCGCGGGACGAGTATGTCCGCGGCTACATCGCCCTACATACTGTGAACCCGCGCTATAAACTGTCACAGATAAGACTGGGAGAGCCGCATCCCCTGGAGGAGGATTGGGAAACGCTGCTGCCGAAGAATACAGTGCGAGCTTGAGGTTCTTCATTTCTAGCTCATCAATCGCTTCTAAAGTTTCAATAATCAGTGGGTTTCGACTCGCAGATTATACGAGCAGATTAGCAACGATCTGTGACCTAGCTACAGATCGATAGAGCTACAACAATGGAAATCACAAGGTACTGAATAGATTATGTAGCTTTACCAACGTTTCATATTCCACTACGTTCTACACAATGTGTTAATATCCACTTGGGCATAGTACGTACTACTATATACTACTGTATCATATTCTATACTAACAGTGTCTAGCATTCAAATTTTACATACCAAAGAACCGAGATAGACATTTTGTTAACACAGAATGGTGCTAATACTTTTCTTGCAACCCTCGTAGTGTGTTAGGGACCGGTCATATATATGGTCTGCATATGTGGAAAACGTGGGGATTATAGTGTTTTATCCGCCCTATTTGCCTAATTTGGCAGCCCGGTCTGGAATGGGACAATGCGGCGCATCTATGAAAGCAAGGATCTTCCACTACAGAGTACCGGCTAGCGGTCGAAGTATGACTTAATTTGTGTGGGTTCAGCGATACACATGTTCGGAGATCCATGGACCTGGAGCACGGGAAGTTCCACGACTTGATCTCCAGACACCCCAGATTTTGCAGCCTTAATTCATTGATAAACATCAGATTGTGCTCGAACTACGGATTTGTCCAGCAAGACATTCTGCGGGGAACCACAGGCTCGGGATTCGGATGTAGATCCATCAACATATCGAGTCGAGACTAATGCTTGTGCAGGGGCTATATAAATGCTGCAAGCAGTGTAACAGTAATAAATCTGGTCCCTTTTCGAGAGCTTTCTGAAGTTCTTGAAATTTCGATGATTGTGCATGTTCGCTAGCTACTATTACATTCGCACAGATGCATTTCTCATCCCGCCTACAAGGCAAGGCCTTCTACCAGTTGATGCCTTGTCATGGCACTTTTCTCGACATTTTCCAACTTTGGCTCTCGATTCGGCCGACGGATGAGTATTTTGGTTGGCGACGTTCTGGTGATAATTGGTGGATTACTTCAAGCGACTTCGTACTGTAAGCTGACTACATTGACCAAAGCGTCCCGTAACACAAGACATTCGACAAAAGCCTCTTACTGACAGGCTTTCACTGCCCAGCCGTCGCACAGATCATCGTTGCCCGCGTAGTAGCCGGCCTAGGCATCGGTGTGATATCCGCCACGGTGCCTACCTACATCAGCGAGACAACAATTATAAAAACCAAGCGAGGCCCTGAAGTCGCCATAGAATGCGTCTGCCTGATCAAAGGCGTGGCACTCGCATACTGGGTCGACTTCGGCTTCACGTGACTCGACACCCAGATCTCATGGCGACTCCCCATCTCGCTACAGTCCTTCTTCTGTCTGCTTTCCTTCCTCAGGATGGTGGTCCTCCCCGACACTCCACGCTGGTACTATTCGAAGGGCCGCATAGAAGAAGGCGATGAGGTCCTGTCTCGCTTGTTCACGAAGCCGCTCGAGGACAGAGATGTGCAGCAACAGAAAAAAGAAATCCTGAATAGCCTTGAGTTGGAACATATGGAGGGTCGCGTTGTGCTGTCCGACTGGTTCTGGGATCGGTCTCATCTGCAGGCTGCGAGGCGTGTCAAGACGAGCTTCCTGATTCTCGCCTTGCACCAAAACATGGGTATGTTGAACCATCTCCAGAGCTCCCAGCGACAATACTGGCGGCTGAACTCGTTTTCGACATCGTCTTTGTACTTACCACGTGCAGGCATCAACCTTCTCGACTACTACGGCACCGTAATACTCGCAAGTGTCGGGTTGTCTCCCTTCGAACAACAACTCGTCGCAGCGGTCATGAGCACCATCTTCGCCATTGAAACCATTCCCACAGTGTTCACCATCGAAACATGGGGCCGGGGACGCCTCATGTTTTGGACAGGCGTTGGCCGCGTCATCACGATGGCCATATTCATCGCCATGCAAGGCCTTCCGAGCAAGACGCTGGCTACGCAATGGGTTGGCGTCGCCTGTATCATTATCTTCCAGTTCTTGATCGGCTTCTGATAGATGGGTGTTCCGTGGCTGGTAAGTGACATCGATCCTAGCTGTAAAGCCTTTTTTCCTTCCAACTGCGTGCGGACTTACCTACTGATCTTGTCTTTTACTGCACGGTACGGCCCTGAAATTGCTCCTCTAACATGCCGACATCTTAGTGGCGCTGCTGGCGTAGTAGGCGAGTGGCTTGATTGCTTTATCGTTGTTTTCGGTGGCGGTGTGGCCCTTATGAGCGTGAGCTGGCCTATCTGGATCTGGCCACTTATTAGCTGTATTCTGGCTTGTTTCTGTAAGTCTTTAATTCGGCTCTTTACTCCTAGTATAAGGATCACTGACAAGTGGACTCGATATCCCAGTTGTATGGTTTTGGTGTCCAGAGGTAAGTCCGCTCTACCTTCCGTCTACCTACTTAGCAGTGTCTGACCTTGTGATATTAGACTGCCGGCGAATTACTCGAGGAGATCGATACTGTGTTTATGGTGGAAGCCAAGGTTTGGCCTGGTTGCTACCTTGGCAAAGGCCAGATCACCAATGAGGAAGTAAGAGCGACACAGGCTGAGCAGGGCATGGAACCATTCCCAGAGAAGACAGTATTGTCCGAGGAGGAGTACAAGATGTGAAGTATTACCTAGGAGCATAACTGAAAGCCAGGCCAGCTGGTAGGGTAACAAGAGTGGACTTGGAATGGTTATCGAAATTCAGGCTTCCCTTGCAAGGGACACACTTTCCGCGCCAAACACTATCCGGGTGGCACTTGAAAGACAAATTACAATGTCATGGAACTCCCCTGGTACTTCAAGGGTTGAGTGCTCCGGCAAACTACCAGAACGAGAGTTTGAAACTTCGTGTTCCCCCGTGGTATTCAGATTCGTACTGCCGAGTTGACAGCCCAGGACAGTTTTGATGATGCCAAAGCGTGTCTCGATGCTGGGTGGTGGCACAAGCACCCGAACAGTTCTCACTATTAATCTAATAGTAGACAGGCTATGAGCGACAGCCCGGTCAAGTATGAGCAATTGATGCTTTCGACGTCGCTAGGCTCATATGTGGTACCATCCTGGGCAGATGACGGAGATTAATTAGCGCAGCCAGCGATACCCAGCTCACGAACGACGTATCCATGATGATCTCTTCTATTGCCAACGACTATCAAATGAAGTGATGAGGATATTTGAAGTATATACTCGGAATTGGAAGTGGTTCCTTCCTTTACCCAGGCCTGCGGACCCTCACCCTTGGAGCCCAACTCTCGAATATCGACAGCCTGATCAACGGCTATCTAAGTGAATCCAGAATAGATATCTCCACCAGGCGGAGTGTAAGTGGTGGCCTTGCTTGAGTAGATGTCGATCTGGATGCGCGTCAGTCCATGTATTTGTCCAGTACCTTGTTAGTGGTGTATGTATGGAGACTCACAAGAACACCAGGGTCCGAAGCCGTAGCATACCCAGGAATGGAGTACAAGTGTGCTGCATCAGCAACAGCGGTACCGCTTCCAGACACAACCAGCTGCGCGCACTCTGGGTAGAACTGCGGAGTGTTGGACTGGTGGAGGGCAAGCAACTCATGACGGATCAGATAGTTGCCCGGCTTCAAGTTCGTAGGGATCTTGCTCGACCACTTGAGGTTCTGAAAGGGTGCGCATAGCAAAGTCAGCACAAAGTACCCCGTAAAGTACTGCAAGATAGTTGGTGTCATAGTACCTTGACAACGAGAGCCGTTCCCCAGCTACTTCCCGAAAGAGGAGGAGCGGTCATGCCCATCTGGTCGATCTTGAACCACTTCTTTGACTTGCCATCGCACGATGAGAAAGACGCGCCACAGTCGTACATCCACACCATGACGGGTCCCTGTTCGTGAGTCCACTGTGACCAGATGGCGGTGATGTTCGAGCCCGCGGCGATGGGGGCGCTCAGGGCCGCAGAGGTGCCGCCGTTGCAGGTCATCTTCGCGTCAGTGACGGACAGGATGGGGTTGTAGTCGGGCCATTGCCGCTCGATGGTCGCTGGCGAGCTGGCGGGGGAGAATCCTTGGTATCCCGGATAGGTGCTGTGCTGGCTGTTAGCCAATTTTTGTGAGTGTTCTGATGGTATGTGCAGTCCCTTACGTTGAGCCTATCTGGTAAGAGGTCACAGCGCCATGAGCAGCGACCAGAGAGGCAGCCGACAAGACGGGTGCAAGAATGTTCAGCATCATGGTAGCACCGCTAGGGTTCGAAAGCTGGAGGATAGTGGGGACTCGACTGGGTTGGGATATTTGGTTTCGAGCTTGACAATATGAGAGATCTGCTGAATTAGAGGAGTGAAAAGGCCAAGCAATGAGACACAAGTACTGGACATCTTATACAAGACAAGGAGGCCTTTCGGTCCGCGGCGCCTACTAGTGACAATATCCCACGGTTGAATTGGCTTGGGCTCTATATTAAATCCTCACACAATCCCACTTTGCTTGGGGGCACCCGGCCAATGCCAAGCCGTGCTTTTGTCTTACCCACTCTTCATCGAGAATGCAACCCATGGCCTCCTCCTCTGCCTCTCAGACGGCACGGTTGTCGCGAGATAGTACCGTCTGAAGGCGTCGAAGTTGCCCGCCGGGAAGCTCCTCCGCGCACTTGCACAGGTCTCTCGGGCTGGCTGAATGGTGAGGTCTTGCACAGGGTGTGTCTAGACAGCCTTGTCATGATGCTCATAGTCGCGGTGACAAATGGGGAAGTAGGCAAGGCATAGTTGATGGCTCGGAGCGCAGCATCCGCAATATATACCTGGGGAACGGGTCAGACCGGTCAGACCGGTCTGATTGGCCGGATTAAGTCCCCTTCCATCTTGGGAACCGTTGACTGTTGTTGTTGCAAGGATCGCTTGATGGACAGGCTATTTGGATAAAGTCCCAAGCGTAATTAGAATTCCAAGTCACATGTCAAGCGGTAGATCGACAGTGCTAGCTGAAGGAGGTAGCACTCGCACGTCGCAACGCCCAGTGAGGTTATTCGAACACAAAATGGAACTACTTACCTGACTGAAGCACTGCTGCTGCTTGCAGAACTATCAATCTGAAGTTGACTATTTCATAGAACATGGTCCCACAGACATTCATCCCACACAAACCACATAGATATCCCACAACAATTGTCTCACGGCTTGTCATCTTACAGGCAATCGTCCCGTAGCATACAAGCCAAAAGAAACATGCCACGGACTGGTGCAATTCGGCACGATCAAGTCTTTTGTAAATATCTCTCGATGCAATGAAATGGATCGTGCGCCTGTGTACTTGCCCGCTTGTTCAAAATTACACGCAGTAGCTCCGTGTCTTGAACCAGTTGTCTTGCATGAGTCCATGTCATGCTTTGCTAGCAACCTCTATTTGCCGTTGCTTGCAACGCACAGAATTGCTATTGTCAGCATCTCTGTGTCTACCCAGTGTGTGCTACGACGACTCTCCCCAGTATTCTGGGATGCATGTGCTACTTTCGAGCTAAGAAAAGGCTCATGAAGTCTACCTGTTATCGTTCAGTAAAGAAATGCCTGTGTGTTTCGAAACTCACAGGCCAATTCAACGCCTCCCTCGAGTACGAAGTCAAAGAACTCTATGAAATGTTAATTGCTTCTACTTGGTGTATGTATATTAGACACGCAACCATTGAGGACCTCAAAGTTGCTACCGGTTGAGGCCATCCGGTCCAGGCCACGGTTTTGAGACTGGACAAAATCAGGCAAAACCAGGCCAGCCACTCATCGGAAAGGTCAATCCACACAAGTATAATGGCTCAAGTGATCACTTCAGAGGTGGTCATTCCACAGATCGCCAACTCAGAGGTGCTTGTCCATTGTGCTGTCCGAAGTATAGATTCAAAGTCCTGACATTACTAGGAAATCCGAAAGCTCCATTCTCAGGGCATGTCAAGCACGACGGGCTAATACGTCAGTCTGCCAGTTGAGCATTGTGCAAAGGCTGGTACCAAGGAGCAGTTCAACCCACATCATGTACTAGTAGAGATTGCGCACTAGAAAGAGTCACGCTCACCGATATGGTTGGACTTTTGGAGACGTCGTTGTTCCGGGGCTGAAGGCAGATGAGTCAGCACGTTTTGCGACCAGCAAACGACTCCAGCAACGACTCCAGCAACGACTCCAGCGCCGCTCGGCCAAAATTCGGCCAACCTTCTTTCTCTCGCCACGCCCGAACCTTGCCCACAGTCTCTCTCAGAGCTACCTACACCCTCACTAACGACCTACAAATCCACACCTTCACTTATCGACTCGCTATTCACCCACTACCACCCGACACATCCAACTGCGAACAACACCACAATGGCCCTCGCAGCCTACCGCTCCCTGCTGCGCGCAACGCGCATCGCCTTCCAAGGCGACGAGCGCATGCTCACCGCAGCACGAACCCAGATCCGCAGTACCTTCCGCGCACAAGCCGCGCTGCCGCCGTCAGACCCCGCCGTGCCGCCGGCGATCGAGCATGCGGAGGCGGTCGCGGCGTTCCTGCGCGCGAATGTTGTGCAGGGGAGGCGGGAGGCGGACGAGACTTACAGTAAGTGACCGAGGATTGGGGGCTGGGAAAGGGGTGGAATATTTGCTAACGGATCTGGCGTGGCAGAATTGAGGATACATGAGCATACGCATCGTGGGAATAACGACTCGATCAAATCGGCGGGCGGCGGCGTGGAGCTGCTGGATGGGGCGAAATGCTCGTGAGAATGGTGGGATGGGATATGTATATTTATCAAAAAGCTGTGTTGACGGCACAGAAGCCAAATATGCGAGATGCAGGCTGAAGTCGAGCATAGCCGACCGAGATCTGGCCTGGCGGAGGCGATCAAAAGCGCCACACTTGACAGCATCGCTTCCGCGCATTCATTATGCGTCACTAGTACCAAGAGGTCGCGGAGAGAACGACGGCCGGAATGTAAGATTGGAAAGGCTTGATAGAATTTGACCGAAACTATGATACCCCTCTGCTTTCACACCCAAACCGAGAAGATGCATTTTTGGCTCCCATGCGATGGACTTGCCACTTGTCGCTGAAAATTCCCCAAATCACCTGAACGCCGAACTCAATTCCTAGCCGTGCGCGTTTTCTAATTTCCAGACAGACTGGCATATTTGACATTCTCCGCGCCTGGAGGTGCCGCTACTGTCAGCCCAGCAAGGCCACCCTGCTGTTGACCAGCTGTTCCCTCGTCTGCAGCTCCGCCCTCGAGAGCCTTTTGCTGTCCGCCCTGCTGCTGCCTTTTTTGAGGAAACGCTGATCGACCATCCCGCAACATTTCCGACCTCTCTTCCCTATTCATCGTCCCCACAGCCTTGGGCTGACTCCACCGCACGCGCAGCGGACATCCAGCAATGACTGCCCTGCCCTTGCACTCGAGTGCTGCATTCTCCGCCACCTCGCGACTCTCGTAGTTGATGAATGCGCAATGTGACATGTGCGAGCACACGAGCGACTTGATTTTGCCAAACGCCTTGAAGAAGTCACGAATCTTGAACTCGGGGAGGTCGTCTTCGACGCCCGTGACGAAGAGCGACATGATGTTGCGGTCGGCGGGTGGCTCCCAATCCTTGGGTCCGGGCGGTAGTTGTGCTGCGGATGGGAATGCGCCTTTCCTCGGGCCACCCCCTCGGCCGCCTCCTCGCCCACCCCGTCCTGCGCCCATCGCACTTGCTGCTCTTGAGTCTCGCGTCCGTATCGGTCCTGCGCCGCCCATTCCCGCCCCAGTCGCGAGATTGCCCCCCGTCGACGCGCCCGCTCTCGACGACTCGCCCGTCGGGTTGCCCTCTTCGTCGACCGTCTTGCCCTTCCTGAAATACGGCTTGCTCATCGCCAACTTGCGCAACAGCTCGCGCGCCTTCTCGTCCGTCTTCTCGTACTCCTCGATGCCTGCGCGGCCCTCCTCGATGGCCTTCTCGTTGTTCTGCGCAAAGAACTCGCGGTTGATCTCACTCTGGGGCCCCGGCGCGACCATCTTGAGGGCGGCGTCGCGCACGACGATGGGCAGGCCGAAGGACAGGTCGAGCATGCAGCACTGGCAGCAGTTCTTGAGGCGCGCGCAGGTCAGACAGATGGCGGTGCGCTTCTTGCGGCCGTGGGCGCGGTCGGCGGACCACTGGAAGATGGTGAAGGGGCGCGAGCAGAGCTTGCACTCGGCACCGTAGTCCTCTTTGAGCATCTTGACGTAGGGGTTCTCGGGGAGGCAGGACTCGCAGACGCTGGGGAAGTCGGTCGATTCCCAGCCGGAGCGGTTGAGGTCTTGTTTTATTTGGGGCGGCATGGTGGCGGATGTGTGGAGTAGGATATGGTTTTCAGGGTAGTGTCTTGAGCAATATTCGTTGCGATGACGGAGAGAAAGATAGCCTTTGGTTGCGCTCGTGAATGAAAGTGTCGATGCGCGAGGAAGTGGTAGATAGGCTGCGTTCTTGGGTGGCGTGAGATTTGGGAAAGTTGATGGCCGAGGCCAGGATTAATACAGGTGTTGGATGACAGCCGCGCCATCAAACGCTTGTTGCTTTTGGCCCGAAATGTGCTTACATAAGCCACTGAAGACCATGATACCATAGTACTCGTTAGGGAGAGAAGCTGTTAAAGAAGCGTCATTAATAATTCGAGGGTGCACAGTTACAGAATTTCGAATTGATATCGAATTTTATCTCTCCTCTTGAAGGCGATACCCAACGCAGTAGCTACTAATAGCGAAACGTATTTAGGCCAACTACCAGTACAGAGGTCCCGGCCAAAAGTTTTGAGGAAGGGAGACAGGAGTCTGGAAATTTGGAATGCAACTACAAACTATCCTAGAGGTGGTGATCCTAGAGCTGATTATTCCCAAAGATAATTATCCCAAAGTTGAGTCTCCCAAAGGTGAGTATTCCAAAGGTGAGTATCCCAAAGGTGAGTATCCCAAAGGTGATGATCCCAGATGCGACTATCCCAAAACTTGAAGGTACGTAGTTGACTTACGGGGATACTAAACGTTGCTACAATGTAGGGGTGGGTCCAAGACTTTTGACGGCGACGTCCGTGCCTACCAAGTCTTTGTCGATGAATCTGTGAAAGGTGCGGGATAGAGCTGCGACCTATAAACTGCGAACGTTGAAACACCGTCTCTTTCTGCTCATTATCTATAAGTATTCGCCTCCACTGTCTGCTAGTAGTAAGTGCTACTATTCTGAAAATAGTCGGCATGCCGTCGTCTCTCCGTAGCCGGGTCTTGGAGATTCTTGCAATGGATATTCGTATTCGGATTCAGCTGGTAACGAGCGTACTCGGATCTGGAAGATGGGAATTCGATTGGCAAGGACCCCTGATGACACTGATGTGGAGTACCAATCAGTACTTGCAATCAGACGCAGCGATGTGCGGAAGCCGAGGTAGCTGAGCGGTAACGTGGAGAAGAGCATCTCGCAGGGCTGTGCATTAGCGCGGCACGACACGGTGCAGGAGATGAGCCCGTCGACCCGTGCGTTCCTTCTTGGAATTATTGCCCCTGTCGCCGCCAGCTCATATCGCAACGTAAAAAAGTTGCTGGTCACCGCAACTATCCAATAACGCCAACAATGCCAATAACAGCCCACTCTTTTTCCCTCTGGTCTTGTTGCGTTGTTCATTCTCTCCCTTCTGCTTCCTCAACCCAATTGACCCTCAACCAACTTTAGATCTTCCACTATTTGCCCCCGTTCAACGCTTATATTCAAGATGGGCAAGATTCAGCTAGAGCAAGAGAACAAGGAGCGCGATGCTGCCTTCAACAAGGCCATGCACGGCAAGACTGCTGCCCAGGCCAGCGGAATAGCTACCATTCTGTTCAAGGACCCCGAGGCCAAGCAGGCCGCCCTTGACGAGTACTTCAAGCACTTCGACAACAAGAAGGCCGAGAACGAGACGGTCGCCGACCGCAAGGCACGGACCGATCAATACGCCACTTTGACGAGACAGTTAGTACTACCATCCAACCGTTCGACTAGTCGCATAGTTCCTGCGAGCATCTGCTGACTTTTGTTTCGCGTTCCACAGTTACTACAACCTTGCTACCGACATCTACGAGTTTGGCTGGGGCCAGTCCTTCCACTTCTGCCGCTTCTCCCTCGGCGAGCCCTTCTACCAGGCCATCGCTCGTCATGAGCACTACCTCGCACACCAGATCGGCATCAAGGAGGGCCAGAGCGTGCTTGACGTTGGCTGCGGTGTCGGTGGACCCGCTCGCGAGATTGCCAAGTTCACTGGCGCAAACATCACCGGCCTCAACAACAACGACTACCAGATCGACCGTGCGATAGCATACGCCGAAAAGGAGAAGCTCGCGCACCAGCTGACCTACGTCAAGGGTGACTTCATGGTATGAGATGTCTCCTTGACTCGCGCACACACTTCCGACGGCATGACTAACCTTGTACAGCAAATGCCCTTCCCTGACAACACCTTCGACCACGTCTACGCCATTGAGGCTACTGTGCACGCTCCCAAGCTGTCCGGCGTTTACAGCGAGATCTTCCGTGTGTTGAAGCCTGGCGGCACCTTCGGAGTGTACGAGTGGCTCATGACTGACGACTACGATGACAACAACATGGAGCACCGAAAGATTCGTCTCGCTATCGAGCTCGGCAATGGTATTTCCAACATGGTGCCAATCCAAGAGGGCCTGGACGCCATGAAGACTGCCGGCTTCGAGTTGCAAGTGAATGAGGATCTTGCGCAGCGGCCCGACCCCATGCCTTGGTACTGGCCTTTGTCGGGCGAGATGAAGTACCTGCAGTACTTTGGCGATGCCTTCACTATTGGCCGTATGACCAAGATCGGCCAATTCTTCACACACGGATTCGCCGGCATCATGGAGACGCTGCGGATTGCGCCCAAGGGCACACAGAAGACGGCAAATGCCTTGAGCGAGGGTGCCGATGGTCTGGTTGCGGGTGCGAGGTTGAACCTGTTCACGCCCATGTACCTGATGGTCGGCCGCAAGCCTGCGAACTAGTGGGAGCTGGTTGAGTGAGTTGGGCCGAAGGTGGAATTGTCGCGAGCATTGGAGCGGGCGTAGCGCAGCACTAGAGATTCAAACCGTGTCAAGGTAATGCATATATGTGTCTTAATAAAATTTACTGGCAGTCCCTAGAGGACGAGGCAACTCGAGATACATTGTAATAACACTGACACTGGTAAAGGTGTTGCTGGGGAAAATGTGCATGCAATGTAAAGTGAGACGGGTTCGTGCAACGTAAATCGTTCGGTGACCGTTGATATCGCCCGGTGACGGGCGTCCCAACTCAGCTGGGGTGGGTCCACAGAGCTGCATATTGTCTCGCAGATCAGACCAGAACTCAATTGTCTCCCAACGAAGTGTGCCATTGTGATTGAAGCAAAGTCCGCTGTACAGAGTCTGAGACCGAGATAATATTTGTTGGAGGCCAGGGTCCTTGCAAGTCCAGTTATCGGAGCTTTCTGTCAGCCAGAAAAAAATCCCTCGATTGCTTGGAGTCCGCTTGTTGAGAGATCTCGGACCCCCTTCAAGCGAGCTGCGACAATCACTGCATCTTTTCCTCCCACTCCCCATCAACTCCGCCCATACCGCGGCTTCTGTCCACCAGCTCCCCGCTGCTGTTCATCGCCCTCGCGGTGCCGTTGGGTCTTTCTTTTCTACTACCTCCCACCTCAACATCCCCACCCCCGAAGCTTCCGTCATCCTCCGGACCACCGTTCACAATGTCCCGCTTCCTCCGCCCTGCAACCCGCCTGGCCGCGGCCACGCGCAGCGCTGCCACCGCGCCGCGATCCGCCTCCTCCTTCCTGCCCTCGATATCCACACAGCAGCAGCACAAGTCGTCGGCGCTCCTCTCCCGCTCGAGCTCTGTCTACCAGCAGTCCCGGACATACGCCTCCGAGGGCGGCACCAAGGAGTACACGGTGCGCGAGGCGCTGAATGAGGCGCTGGCCGAGGAGCTGGAGAGCAACGACAAGGTGTTTGTCCTCGGCGAGGAGGTCGCGCAGTACAACGGCGCGTACAAGGTCACCAAGGGGCTTTTGGACCGCTTCGGCGAGCGTCGCGTGATTGACACGCCGATTACCGAGTCGGGCTTTGCTGGGTTGGCGATTGGTGCTGCGTTGAGTGGTTTGCACCCTGTGGTAAGTGATAGCTTGGGAATGGCATTTTCTGTCTACATAATGGGGTTTGGAAAGACAGTGCTGGGGAGGAAGCTACAATCTGGGCGGCTCATGGCTAACGTGTGCTTCGTTCGCCCCATCTAGTGCGAGTTCATGACCTTCAACTTCGCCATGCAAGCCATCGACCAGGTCATCAACTCGGCCGCCAAGACCCTCTACATGTCCGGTGGCATCCAGCCCTGCAACATCACCTTCCGCGGCCCCAACGGTTTCGCCGCCGGCGTCGGCGCGCAGCACTCGCAGGACTTCAGTGCCTGGTACGGCTCGATCCCCGGCCTCAAGGTCGTGTCCCCCTGGTCGGCCGAGGACGCCAAGGGCCTGCTGAAGGCCGCCATCCGTGACCCCAACCCCGTCGTGGTCCTCGAAAACGAGCTCATGTACGGGCAGTCGTTCCCGATGAGCGCGGCCGCGCAGAAGGACGACTTCGTCATCCCCTTCGGCAAGGCCAAGATCGAGCGCGTCGGCAAGGACCTGACGATCGTGACGTCGAGCCGCTGCGTGGGGCAGAGCCTGGTCGCGGCCGAGAACCTGAAGCAGAAGTACGGCGTCGAGGTCGAGGTGCTGAACCTGCGCTCGATCAAGCCGCTGGATCTCGAGGCCATCATCAAGAGCATCAAGAAGACGCACCGCCTCATGACGGTCGAGATGGGCTACCCTGCGTTCGGCATCGGTGCCGAGATCCTGGCGCTGTCGATGGAGTATGCGTTTGACTACCTTGATGCCCCCGCCCAGCGTGTCACTGGTGCCGAGGTGCCGACGCCGTATGCGCAGGGCTTGGAGGAGATGTCGTTCCCGCAGGAGTCGACGATTGAGCTGCAGGCGAAGCGGATCTTGAAGCTGATGTAAGGGGAGGCTGTTGAGTGGAGTGTATTGTGGGCAACGCGGGACTTTTTTCCCCTTGCTGATGGGAAGTGAGAAGAGCAGAGTCTCGTGAGAACATCACAGACTGCGTGCTTGTTATTACGCTTGGGGCATGGCATAGACTAGGGAGCTTGCGAGAAATCTCAAACTGTATTTCTACGATGCTTGTGGTGGTCACTATCCTCTTCCTGCAAATGATTGAAGTAGAGCCACAGACGTGCCTCACCTTTCCATCCTTCCAAAAAAGGATTGAATGCAGATATCCTTGACTCCCACCACGTCTGACTGATACAGCACCGTATGACTAGACAACAACCCAAGCCATGAACGTAACGGGCATGGACGTCAGATGCTCATGGGCAGACCTAACCTAGTCTCCCACGCCGTGCGCTTGGTGTCAAAGATACCTCTGCGTTGGTCTGTAGCTGATGCATCTTGGACAGCAACTTTCTACAGCAATGAGGCAATGGGAGCTGCGTGCTTTCGAGAATGCTCGTTCATTGTCTATCGTTTGGAAAATCGTAGTCTGCCCGACCTCTAAACACAAACTCCTCCGGAATGCTCAGTGTCTGTCCATTGCACAATTGCTCACCAGGTACAGAGATCTAAGCCATAGTCTTGATGTCGCCCTCCTTAAGCTTGCCAGCACCAACAAGACGACTGACCTCCTCCTTCCAGACACCCTTGATCTCGTCTGCGACCTTCAAGCCGTTAAGCTTGCCAGCCAACGCCGCAATCTCATCGGGATCGATCTTGCCTTGCACCAAGTCGACATCATTCAACACCGCGTCGATCTGAGCAGCGCTCGCGTCACCAGCAGCGAAGTAGTTGGCGTCCTTGACGGAGCCCTTCAGCACACGCTTGTTCTTCTTGACAGCATTCTTAGCGGCCTCCTTCGCCTTCTTGCCAGCCTCGCGGTCGATCTTGGCCTTCTCCTCGGCCTCCTTGGCAGCCTTCTCCTCAGCCTCCTTCTTGGCCTTGGCCTCCTCAGCGGCCTTCTTCTCGGCAGCCTCGCGCTCATTCTTCTTCTTGTTCTTGGCGGCGCTGGCCTCCTGGCGGAAGCGCTTGATGCGCTCGTCGCCGGCAACGCAGTCGTCGACCAGCTTGCGCAGGCGCTGGTTGTCCTCGACCTTTCTCTTCTTGCGGGCGTTGGCGTTCTTGCGCTCCTGGTGGCGCTTCTGGTCGCGGTTCTCGTTGTCGTCGGGCACGTCCTCGTCGAGGTACTCGAAGCTGCGCCACGAGTCGAAGTTGTACCAGAAGTTGTAGAAGGCCTCAACTGTCTCCTTGTCGCTGTTGGCGTCGCCAAAGCCGGGGACGGGCTGCGTCTTGCTGAAGCGGCCCTCGGCCTTGAAGGTCTTTGCCCAGCGCTTGTAGAAGTCGGCGCCGGCCTTGAGCTCCTTCTTGGTGGGCGGCTCGACCTCGGCGCCCTCGTCAACCGAGTCGAACTGGCGGCGCTTGATGGGGTCGAGGAGCACCTCGGTCGCCTTTTGGATGCACTTGAAGAAGTTGTCGTCCTCTGTGCGGCCGGTGGCGGCCTTCTTGTCGGGGTGGTGCTTGAGGACCTTCTTGCGGTGGGCGCGCTTGATCTGGTCCTCGGTGGCCTTGAAGCGGTACTTGGAAAGGCCGAGAACAGCGTAGTGATCTTGCTCCTGTTTTGTGATTGTGAGCATGCTTTGCTGCCGACTTGCATTGGCATGTTACGAGAGACGTACCTTCCAGTCCTTGGCCTCACGCTGCAGCATCATGGGGTCCTCAGGCTCGCTAATCTCGCCATCATCCTCGGTCTCGATGTTCTTAGCACGCTCTTGGGCCTGGATGCGGTCATCCTCGGAGAAGGTGCGCTTGTGGCGGGCGCGGCGGGCGTGGGCCAGGAAGTGAGGGCCGACGGGCTCGATGGAGCGCTGGGACGAGGCGCTGATCTTGCCAATGGGCTTGAAGTCCTTCTCGGCGGTCCAGCCCTCGGTGAGGACTGGCAGAGAGCGGGAGACAACGTTGGCGGTCGTCATGTTGTCGTTGGGATGCGACGACAGGATGAGGGATGTGTGGGTGGTGGGTTGTTGTGGTGTAGGTAGGTAGAAAGGAACAGGCTGGAAACTTTTTTTTCCTGAGGACGCTGCCGCCCAGCGCTATTTCAACACCCTGTGACGCTAGGGCCACCCCCTACCCCTACCTTCTTTTAACAACATTGAGCCTCATTATCATGCAATAATCTGTCCTGTCTTCTGTTTGTAAATTATTGAACCCACTCAGGCCCAATCAGCTGTCGTCTCCGGCCTGTCGAGTACCGCCCAACAGCAAGGCGATGATTGAGTGGCGCACCATCATGATTTCATCTCCATATATAGTCAAAGGCAGTCCGCGACCGCAACCGATTTCATGTTCAGCCCACATCTTCCATTACACAAGTTCTAATCCAATGCGATTACTATTTACTAATTGAAGTGGATCCGTCTGCATCTAGGGTATCGATCACGCCTTTACCAAAAAGAGAGTACCTTCCGTGAACCAGAAAACCACCCACGCAGCCAAGCGAACCGCCCAGGACAGAGGAAAGAAGCATCTCATCGTCCGACGTCAACCATAATCTAACACTTTTCCGTTCTATCGTCACTCCCATTACCGTCCTTTTCACCGAGTCTCTTTCCAAATAGGCAAAAAGATGAAAACCAAGACCCCAACACCCGCCGCCGCCACTCCGCCGGCCGCACACTGCATCAGAATCATCCGCTGCAGCCGCCTCAGATATGTATCCTCCACCCGGAACACCAGCTTATCATGAACCACCGTCCGAGCACGGAAATTCTTCTGCGTTGCGAACCAGCCTGAAGACTTGGCCGCTCTCGCCTGTGCTCCCATCTCTTCGGCGTCTTCTAACGCGAATCTCTCCCACGGCAGCGCCTGTCTCTTGGACTGGACCAACATGATGGTGCACATGCCCTGCGTCCCCACCAGCAGGAGCATCACGCCGAGCGCCCACAGCGGCATCGCATACAGAACGGTGTACCTCGTGTTCGCGCCAATGTACGGGTGGAAAGCCCGGACGAACATGAAAATTAACCCCGCCAGAATGGACAAGACCCCGAGCACATTGCCCACGCAAACCGTCTCGTACGTCCCAGTACGCACGCCCACGCTGATGAAGTTCCGATGTGAGCAGTTCCGCATCACTTCGAATATGTGGTCCGCCACCGGTTTCAGATGCCTCGGGTCCGTCGACTTCTCTAGTCGGCGTAGTACGCGCTGGCGGAGCGAGTGCGAGATGTTGAGGTCTTTCTCGGAGCCTGGGAGAAGAAACGTGGCGATGGCGGCATCGAGCTCGGCGCGGATCCCGGCCTTGGTCTCTGTGGACACGTTGCATTTTTTGGGCGATCGCAATGGGGAAAGGGCCGCGGCGGCTCGCTCGACGTCGGCATGGTCGTCGTGGTCGAGGTCGAGTCGGCAGAAGCCATCTCCACATGTGGCCGAGTGGCTGCCCTTCTCGAACAACTTTCGGATCGGCCTCAACCATACTGGCCCCTTTCGGGCGTTCCGCAGGCATGGTGACTCCAAGTGCACTATTCGTTCCGTGATGGACGCTATCGACTCCTTGTCTGCACGATGGTCAGTCTACAAGTACAGCAAGTTAGACTATGATGTGTTAGCCTACTGCTGAGACCCCCAGAACTTGTTGACCCGGACGCCACCGAGCCCGGTATATACGCCTTCGAAAGCGGCCTGATAGTCTCGGTGCCGCTGTCTTCGCTTTCCCTATATGCCGATGGATAGTTTGCGTCATACTTTCTGTACCTGTGGGAGATGTCAGCACTGGCAACATAACGTCCTGCGGCTGGCCTTTGCAGTTAGGGGCTGTGCTTGGGGCCAACCCACCAAAGCCAAAATTCCAGGTTTTCCGCGCTGTGCTCCATGTACTTCAAATACAAGTAGAAGTCATGCAGCGACATAGGACTGCATGTCTTATTATCCAACACCCTTTCCAATGCCAGTCGAGGTGGTACTACTGTCGCCAGTGGCTGGCTAGGAGTCAGCGGTCGATGTCTCGGGATGAGGTCCTCGTCGTTAAGCTGTCGAGTATAGTCGCGGATATCCCTCCACTCTGGTCTTTTGTACCAAAGCTTCAGCCAGACCGGAATGGCCATTTTCCCTTGTCCTTTCCTACCGGTCCTTTGTCGAATTTGTGCGGGTCCCTGTCAAATTTCCGCGATTTCGAATCAAGACTGTGTGTCGTTTCTGTGCGCCTCTACAACTTGCAGAAAACAACCAAGACAAAGCAAAATCCAAAGAAAGACCTCCTCTCATTGCAGCCAAAGTAATGGGTGCCGAACTAGTATTCAAGGCCATTTCTCACGAATCCTTTTGCCATCCCACCTCAGCGTGGTCGACAGGGGTGCGGATCCATGCGGATTGGAACGCCCACCAACATAGTCTAAGTTTAGCTAGCGGCACCCGAGGTCAGCAAGAACATCCGAAAGGAATGCGCCGCGCCATCGCCACTTGGGTGGACTATCCACGCTGTCTAGGTTGCATACTCTCCGATTCGGCCCAGCCGGCTGGGTTCGAGCCCTGACCCAAAGGCCATGCACGGAATTTCAGTGGAGCGTCCCAACGGACCCAACGGGCGCAAGTTCACGGCGTTGATCGGCAGAGCGCCAGTCCACAGGTTACGGCGCAGCCCTTTCGAGACCTCTTTTGCAACCGAAGGAGACAACGTTGTCGTCGGTCCCGCCGTGCGCACCCCTCAGAGACGTGACGGCACCTTTGCGTCGATGCAAGTGGCATTTTGCCCTCGACGCTCCCTTCGAAGATTGCGCTGATGCGCTTCAACCTGCGTCTCGTCACTAGTGCTGATTGGGAGCGTTGCCGAGGGAAGCTTCAATCACAAGGCAAGCTTTCTGCGTCCAACGAACAACCAAGGCTCAACTGTCCCCTTCCACAATGGTCGCAATATGCGGCCCACTTTACCTCGTGGCGTTGGGTGATGTTATGCAAAGGCCTCTGTCGTGCGGACCACCCCGCGAACCCTCGATGTTGGCGGCGTTCGTTTCGAAAACGTGCATGCTCCGTTGCACGTGGGCGCTCGGGTGCTGTGGAACGCGGCGCAGTTCATCTGATTGTTCGAAATTGTTCCTATCTGTGGTTGGAGTGTCGATCTTCCTGTTGGGGTCTAAAAATACTAGATCTTCAAAGACTCTGACGCCGCCAAGGTACGCATGTTGACACCAATTTGGGAAATTATTGGGCGTGCCTCCGCCTCTGGTTGACACCCCTTCAGTATCGACCGTGAGGGTGGCTTCGAGTGTGCTGCCGTGAGCAGCCTTGTTCCGTGCCAAGCTCAGCGCGCGATAAGCACAGATTACCAATCGACTTGGGATAATCCTGCTGTACCGAATGTATGTTCAGCAGGGCCAGGAGATGAGGCTCGAAGCTGGCCTATGAAAGCGATCGTTAGGCTATGCTCATGTGCCGACACTGTCTCTGCTGTGATCCTTCAAGATGAGTTCCAGGCCTTAGCCTTGAAAAACGCTCTGTGGGGTCTGCAAGGTACTAATGGTAGCAGGGCGGGTACAGCCAGAGGTTTGAGTGATTGGACCTGTATCTGACATTTTGTCCTCCTGTCCTTCTTTTCCTCTGATCGTTAGCCGAGCTGGACGTTCTGGTCTGGTTCTCTGGCTCCCGAGTATTGATTCGAGCTTCTGGCAGCAGGTCGCTGTGAAGCATGGCCCTCGTCGAGCTTCCTTGCACAAGGCTTTCTCCCCGCGGGCCCGGGTGGTATGTCACGGTCTATGCATCTTTCCTCTGCAGTCAGCGCGCATGGGTGCGGAGCACTCATGCGGGCTGCAAGCTGCTCACGTACCGAGCCTCTGAAGAAGGCGCATATCTTCTGCACGCAGATGGAGCAAACAAGTGTTCATCCCAGCGACTCACAGCTCTCTTTTCCTAGGCGCCTCAAGGCTTTAAGCGGCTTCTAGTAGGCGTGTTGTATGCCAGACCAACGCTGAGGCGCTGGCATTGTGCTAAATACAGGTTTGACATCCTCGTCCGTGGAAGAAGCCGTCCACTGCATTCGGGGATGCGGCACATATCTCCGTTCCACATGCGGCAGTTGTGCTTGTGCCGGAGTCCTCATCATCCCTGTGCTCAGTCCCGAGTCTTCATCCGTCGTGGACTGCCTTGAACCTGGTGGATTACACGGACGGGAAGCTGACTCACAGCGGTCCCTGCTGCTGTCATCCGTATTTCCAAATGTCATTCGCAGCGTTGTCTCCCACTCTCTTTCTAGCTGCGAGTTCAAGCCGAAGCTTTCAGGCCGGGTCGTTTTTACGAAGTCGACGAGGCGGTTAAGGATGCCGATCTCGCACTTGAGCTTGACCGAGTAAGCGAATGCTTTGTAGCTTACTTGGATCACCTGTATCATCAAGGGTTAGCAGCAATCCTGGATGGCGTGGTGATGGAAGTTGTGGGGAGTACTTGCATATAGTCCCCCAAACTGGAGGACCAGGATCGTTATGTCAACTAAGCGGCAGCAAGTCAGCTGTGCTATCATGGAGGCGGAATGCCGCAGGCAACACTTGACATTGCACTTCCATTGGGCTTGCGCCCCGATCGGCACCACTTACGAGCGACGACAAGAAGATTGACCAGGAATAGATGCACAATGATCCTCCCGGCCTGTTTCCGAGGCTTGGGCTTCCCATCAGTGCGATGATATCCCAGCACCTCGACCGACTGCCACATATAGATGCCAGAGAGGATAAGCTCCTGGACGAAGAACACCGTCACCTGCGTCCTCTCAGCATAAGCGTAGCCCTGTGCGAATTTCGATGCAAGGCTTGTCTTGGAGCCGATATTCAGCACCGTGGTTGGGATGTGCATCAGGACTGCGTTGAAAATGAGCATCGTGAGCACCCATCGCCGACATCGCCGGCTAATATTGACGAGGTGAAGCCTCGAGAAGAGCACAAAGGACTGCCCAGATACCATGAGCACCCAGCCGACATTATTTAGGGCTGCGCCCAGCGTGACGTCAAGTTCTGGACTCCAATTCCTAATGACGAGGCCGATGGCGGACACGAGGACACCGGCTGTGGCCATGACAATTGCCCAGAAGTACAGCCCTGAGTACCGAAGGAATGTGAAGAGGACAATGAATAGCATCTCAATGGCGTTGTACGCCGCCACGGCTATGAGGCACGCTCTAGTGTCTGAATCAGTGCGGCTCTCTTCGAATTTTGGAATTTGTGGGATGAGTGAAAACCCACACGACATATGGGCCGGCCAGCGAGATGTCTTCAATTTCCACAACGTCGGCCTGCGTTCTTGGTACCAAATTCGAAAGGAGAAGAGCTCCATCCCCAGGCATGGTCATGAAGAGTACTCAATGTATCAGAAGGCTGTTCTCGCACAAAGCACGTCAATATTATTGCAGGAGTCCATCAAAACTCTCGACTTCAGGAATTTCAGGCGTGGCTTGCTGAAGTGGGCAAATGACCAATAAAACCCAACAGCTCACGGAATTGATTTGGGAAAATCTCGCTGTCAGATAATAGAAAGAAGTGTCCAAGAATGTCGTGCAGCCGGCCAGCCGATTTCCAGAAATGAGGCGGCAGGCTCAACTTGCCAAAACAAGCGTTCCTGCAGGCATTTTCCCGACGGGTCCAATCAAAGCTCACATGAGGAATAGACTTTAGACATTGAGTTCAGCGCGACTCAAGGTTGGCAACGGGAAGCATTTACATAGAACGGTAGAGCCGACGCTATGACATCCGTAGATGCCACATTTTGTGCGCCTGATTACCTGCTCAGATGAGCATTGCAGACAACTTAGCATAAGCCTGCTGTTGAACCAGTATCTACGGAACTTTCCGCAGTGTCTGATATTTACAAATCAAGAGACTGTCGGAATGTCCACGCTGGCAGAGCCTCCCAATCATCAGCACACGTCCACCCTTTTTCTTATGTGTGGGCCCCTGACGGCGGATGTTCGACTCAAAAATCCAAAGAGGGCATCAGGGTGCCCAGATCAGTCTAAATGATCTGCGAAGGTTCGAAAGTTGTCTCAACTTGCTCGCTCAAGGTTCTTGGCCCGCATCTAGCTCCTAAAGTGGCAGTCTGACCCAGCTATGCGGACCCACCACATATTTGCCTAGACTAAAATCGCTATTTGCCTAGACACTAATCATCACTCCACCCAAATTTGTCGCAAGTTTGTTAGCACGCTTATATAGCTCACTTCTCACGACCACAATCCCTACATTATTCCACTACAACTTCAGAACATATTATAAGAACCCTGCAACAAACACAACCCCAAGGCTCATCTCGAATCCTAATCACTAACCCTAAGTGCAGTTTCAAGCAGCTTATTCTCTTTCTTCATTACTTCGCAACTTCAAAAGGGAAACGCTGCTTTCCGTCTTGTATTGCTGCGCAACTTAAGTATATAGTATAATAATATAATTCAGCGCGGCTAACAAATATGCACCAAAATTGGGTGTGGGCGGGATTAGTGTCTAGGCACATGGCGATTTTGGTCTAGGCAGGCTATGCAGCTGTTCCTGGCCTTGAGTAAGTCCTCCTTCTGGAACACATCAGCACGAGTCTGTCTGCGTTCCATCGGTGCCACATTTGCAAACCTAACTCAAAAGGCTTCGGCAGATGCCGGCGAAATAACACATGTTTTAAGCCTCGGGAGAACATTCCACAAGGATTACTATAATTGAACGAGCACGATACGGATGCAGGGTATTCTATCTTTGAGATACCCAATATTCATGCTCGAAATAACATTCGAAAGCCGAGTACAACACTAGCAAGTTGACAGGGGTGAGCCCCTCCCGAAATGTATTGCGCATCGTGGCTGAAGTGCCCATGTTCGATGCCCATTCTTGCATTTCTCATAGTCATCACTTCACCTTCAGCGCGAAATGCCGGACCTTGGAGATGTGAGCGCCAAGAAAGAAGTGGTGCTTCTCATCTGGAGTAGGGAATTTTTGGAAGAGGAAATACTTCTGACATTCAAGCACAAGTTGAGCTCTTTTAGGAATTATGCTCAACTAGTTGGGTGATGCGCCCCGGCAGCCTGGCCGAGGGCGGCAGGGGGGCGGTCACTCTGTGCCAAACAAGCTTTCGGTCGAGCACAAAACACCATCGCATGTTTTGTCGCTCGACAGAATTCTGCAGCAGCGGACGAGTGTTGGTCGGAGCTTCCCAAAGAGTCGCCGGCTCCCTCAGTCAAATGAAGTACTTGCGATTGCCTCGTCTTTGTACGTCCTTCTTTCTGTCGCAGCTGCCTCCGACCCCGTGGTCCAGAGCCTCAGGAACAAAGACGCTAACGGGCCAACTAGGTCGCAGCTGCCAAAACAGAGATGGTGCTGGTGACGGCATCAAATGACATCATCAGACAGAGGCGGCAGGAGCTGCCGTGACACGGTGAGACAATTGGAGGGGTTTTCACAAAAAGAGCAGCGCGAAGCTCCCGCTGTTAATGCACGACACATCCACAACAATTCCGACATATTGACAATACACCTTCTTCTCGCGCACCATCCATCTTTCCCAAAATACCAAACACCAACACCCACAAACAAACACTCGTCATCATGTCCGGAGACTCCAGTGTCGGCAACTCTCAGGTCTACGAGGCCGGTGACCAGCGCAACGCACCCCAAGACTCGGAGAACCAGGAGCAGCGCTACGAGGAGGGCAAGGAGCACTCTCACAAGGACAACGACCCCAGTCAGTACCTATCTTTTCATTCACCGTGCCGTCCCTAATTGCAGTCCACTGACCAAATCACTTCGCCAGAGGACCAGCGCAGCATCGCCAACCGTCTCGCTGCCGCCCACGACCAGAATGACCCCGCCGACGGCAGCGGCAAGGCCGTGACCGCCGAGCAGAAGGCCGCGAAGGAGGATGCCACTCTTCCCGCCAAGATGCACGGCAACGAACCCTCCAGGGGCGCCAAGATCGACAAGAAGATCGACGACGAGGAGGCTGAGATCATCAAGCGTATGGACGAGAGCAAGGCTGCTAAGAAGGGCAACTAGCTGCGTTCTGGGCTCTTTGTACTGAACAAGTACGTCGGAGTTGGGACTGGACGGTCACTTGGGCATTGGGCGCGGACAGCATAGCATAGACACATTGCAGCATACAGGCGAGCAAATGCAGCGTCATGCACGGCTTCACTGGCGTTTGATTGATCCCAAAGTTTCTCCTATCATTCTGAGCAAGCCAACGGGCCAAAATCGGGGCTATTCGCTGCCCCAAATTGAAGTCGGAAGCGTTCAAGCAGACCATCATTGACCTTTTCTTTTGCATCCAGTGAGGCGCGAGGACCATTCTCGCGCACGTCGCAAAATGGATTACTTTGATGCCATCACTACACTAAAATTCTTCTTGCAACTACACCGTCAAAATAAGCCAGCCAGCACAACAACCCAGACAAGATTGATTCCGTCCATCATTGCCTACTATGTAGTGTTAGACAAGCACCGAGTCTAATTCCTGGTGACTTCGTCTCGGATACAGACAGACCAGCGAGTTCCTTTCCTGGCCGCACTGGATATAGCCACCTCCACTACCCACATACACATCTGCCGATCGCCCTCGGTCAACGGAACAAGGCACAATCAGCTCAAGACTGGCTCAGTCCACGCATCCTGCCTGACGGCACAGACCTCAACATTGCACGATATGTGGAAAGATTTCTTCTTGGCGCAGAAAACCACAATAACCACTGCATCAGGAGTACAGTCGACCGTTTGACGAAATGCGTATGTATGACTTGCAATCTTTCCTCTCGATGGCCGACTAGTATGTGATCAGCGAGCCTTTCCGCTGTGAGTCTTATCTGGGCTCTACTTTCCCAAATTTGATGCAAAACCTGGATTTTGTGAAGAGAACTGCGCTTTTCCCTCGATCCCAATTTTTTTGCCCTCTCACAATGGTACCATAGTGCATTCAGGCTAGGAGACCAAAGCGCCCCTGAGCAATTTACTTTTGGCAAGGGGACCGGGGGGGGGGGAGACACGGCATTCACACAGCTTGGGTGCGTGTATGTCTGTCTGAGCACAGCCTGCCTGTGACTGTCCCTGCTAGAAATCTCTTAGCTGGTCAACTCGGCATGGATCAATACATTCAATACCTAAGATTGATAGCCTTTTTAATGATACAGAAGGAAACATGAGAGACACAGGAAGAGGACTACTTTGCAGTATTTAGTAAACCGTGATATATGGCCACATCAACGTGGGACTGAATCCGCAAAAAAAAAAAAAAAAAGGCTCAGGAAAGGTTCCAAGATTGTGGAGAGTACAATTTCCAGAGTCATCGCGAATTTGGTACCCTGATCATTAAAAGTTAGACAACTCATCGATGTTTTTCAAATATGTGCATATATGAAAATTGTTAGAATACGAGCCCTGTCGGCCTGGCGGCGACTCACTACAGGCGATGCTATTAAATTTGGTATCATGCATGACTTCCAAGGTTGGCGTTGTGGAGCATCAGTACAATGGAGGCCAGGAGAGGATTCAGGAAGCAAGGAACATTATTGTGCTGAAATGTTTGATTTCGCATTATACTACCACCCATATTGACGCTACTTGGAGACTGTTCTCTGATGCTGAGAAGAATTGCTTTGAATGCACCAGATCTTTCAAGGACACCATTAGACTTCGCTATATGTTCGGGGTCGACGTTCAGACGAAAAACAAGAAGCCCACAGTACGTGATGATATAAGCTTCACCAAGTTTGTGGTATAGTCTAGGTTGGCCATTACGGCCCTACGGCGTGAACAGGTGGATTGTGGCAATGCGTATCCTTTAATCTGGAAGTTCTGGCAAGACCCCTTTTCATGAGTCTTGAAAACAAGACTTGAGGCCAAGTTCTTTCTTCTCAATCCAAGATTTCTGACGAGTAAATAAATCGTAGTGGAGCCAAGCGGATCAGCCGAGCCTCACGGGAAGGCTGTGGAGTGGACCCGAAGGGAAGGGGTTAGGGCGACCTTCAGCCTTGTGGATAGACGGATCGCTGCGGGAGACGGGATGAACACCTCATGATCTAAGATTTGTGCATCCAAAAATACGTTGTGGAGACAAAGTGCTCAAGTGGTCTTGCCAGAGTTTTGAACAACTACCTGATGATCCCGGATGGCCCAAGCATTTGACCAACGGTAAAAGTATAAGACGACGAGCAGTTGCAGTATTTCTTCACATCAACTTTGCCATTCATCACCAACAACTTTACAGTCTTTAGTACACACTCACTACCACACACATACGACTTGTTTCGATCAGAGACCACTAGTCTACCAATAATCCTTATTCCTACCGCAAGTTTCCGCACAACTCTACACCAACCACCTGTCAAAATGCAGTTCACCACCGTCTTCGCTCTCGCCGCTGCCGTCGTCGGCGTCTCCGCCAACGTGCACTCCAGATGCCACTGTGTCGATGATGCGTCGAACACTATCGACTTGGACACCACTGCGAAGTCTTGCGTCAACGTATGTCAGCCACACTGGCCTCGATAACTCCAAGGCATCAGTCGTAGCTAACACTATCAAAACACACAGTACCCCAGACTCGAGCTGTTCAACAGTGACGAGAGCTCCGTTGAGGACCCTGCCAGCGTCTCTCTCGACGTCACGGAGGACGGCGAGTGCGAGAGCAAGGACGCCACTACCGGCGAGGAGGCTGCCCACCTTGGTGGTGTTGAGTTCACCACTGCGTGCACCAGGAATGCGCCCGACAATGTCAAGGTTTCCTCTGTGTGCAACTAGATTCACGCATAATATCGCGTTGCTCCGAAAGAGAGCATCGTCATTTCTCACGTGGTCGCTCTGAGGGACGAAGAGGCCAAAAAGCCATGGATGAAGAATCATTGGGCTGTACATAGATAACGAGGACAACCTGTAAATGAATGGATAAAAACTGGACAAAGACTGGACAACTGCATCGAAAAGAACACAAATCTCTCAGACTATGGCTTTTACTGCTGTAATAATCATGCTTAGAAATTTCAAGATGTTTAAAAGCACATCTGCTTCTGAATCGTCCGAGGCCCAAACATGCATAGGTGATGCTCTAGCTGATGCTGCATAGGTATCATGGAGCTGCAGCATTCAGAGCTGGCTCTTCTGCCCAATCCCCTCACGAATCTCTACGAAAATGATATGTCCGTATTCCACCCAACCCTGAACGCCAGTCTGCAGCACGATCCAATGCTTCTGGAAATGATCCGTGTGGTGATAGTCATCATGATGCTTCACCGTCTGCCAGCCAACATACACCACGTAACCATTCTCAAGTCCATCTACAGGCTCCCGAACTTTCCCCCCAGCGATGCCCTTGCAGCCATTAACGTGCCTGACGATATGTGTCCAGAGTGGCCAGGCATACTCCCACGCAACGTCGGTGCCGGTGTAGATTGCGGTCCCTATGGGGTGACCGAATAGTGAAGAGCCGAAAGGGTCTTCGAGAGCCTGGTGCTGTAAGGTTGTATGGCGGATTCTTGGGTCATTGCCGCCTGTCAGCCACTTGGCGACTGGGAGAAAGTCACCGTTGTATGTCTCGGAGGATAGGAAGAGTTTGCTGCGATGCTCCTGCTCCCACACTATGTATTGAAAAGATGCATTAGTCTGGGTCATCAAGCTCCCTCTCTGGATCAAGCTAGAGGAAATACCTCACCCAGGTGTAATTGAACCTTTTCAGGTTCCTCAAGCCGTCGACCCCAGTAAAGTCTAGCAAGTCCGGGACAGGCTGCAATGAGATCTAGTGCTTTGGACCACCGAATTCCTGCGTCTGTGTGTTTATTCTCTATTCGCTTCTCAGAGAGGACGTCAAGATATATGATCTGAGTGATGAGGTGCGACTCAAATTTTACCGTAGACATTGTGGCGGAAAGGATGAGTCGTCCAGACTTGAGTGAGCGATGATCAGCTGCACGCTTACCTCAAAAGCTGCAGGTGGTGCAGAGAGAAAAGGAACCACAACGCCAAGATGGTCAAATAGTGTTCTTACAAATTATGATATTCAAGAAACCTCGGTTTTGACCCCTCTCCCACATGCGAGGTCTGTCCAGTGGTAACCTTGCTGTTGTGATAGGTCTGGTAGATCTGCGTTGGAGTTGGTCCTACCGCACTTTTGAATCCGCAGCGGCGGGGACGCAGCCACAAAAGGCAACTTATTGCGAACCTCGGTTTTTCGCTTTGACTTTCAAATCATCAGACCAGCGAGAACAGGACAATATCCAGACGCCTGCAGTTTTGCAAAGCACGAAAAGTCGGGTAGACCGCAGTTTTCCATAGAGCCTTTTTCTAAACTATCACGAATCCATGATATTTCTACAATAGTTATCGCTTTCGATTAGACTGAGGCCTCCCTAAACAGTGTCCAGAAGGTCTTCACGATGCCCCCTGTAACAGACTTCGCAGTGAAGGACTCGTACGAATATCTGGAGGGCTTTGGCAACTATCACCGGTTAGTCCTGGAGGAGCCAACGAAACAAACCAGCCTCTTTTGAGCTTTTCGTGAGCACATTCACTGACTGTAGTTGATATCAGATCGGAAGCGATTCCTGGTGCCATACCAGTCGCCGTCAACAGTCCTCAAAAACCGCCGTTTGGGCTTCGCGCAGAACGTATCAGTGGAAGCGCTTTTGTGGCGCCGCGGGACCAAAGTTATCAAACCTGGCTCTACCGACTGAACTCGTCACTGGTCCACAGTGACTTCAAACCCTTCACTCTGAAGGGCGGATACGGCCCGCCGTCGTCAACGAACTTGGACTATGCCACACCCAATGCGTCCTTTTGGGGTGCTTTCCCTGTACCAGATGCGGCCGATTGGGTCAACGGGCAGCAGCTTCTGGGGAGGAATGGCGAGCCGCAGAAGAAAGAAGGCATGGCACTCTGGATCTTCAGTGTCACGCAAAGCATGGAAGACAGGCAGGTATACTCGTCTCTTGATGGGGACTCTCTCATCATTCCACAGTCCGGGACTTTGGATATCCACACAGAGCTGGGCAAGCTGCTCGTCCGTCAAAACGAAATCGCCGTGATTCCCCGAAACATTCGGTATCGGGTGGTTCTCCCTCAGAACAGACCATGCCGAGGGTACATCTGCGAGCTATATCAGGGACACTTCCGACTTCCTGACCTAGGAGTGATCGGCTCGACCGGGCTGGCCAATATTCGGGACTTCCAGATCCCAACAGCCTTCGTTGACGAAGACATTGCAAGTCATATTCACTCCGAAGCCAAGCTGTTGGCGGCAGAATGGACTATTGTCTCGCGCTTGTTCGGCAAGCTCTGGCATTGCCAGCAGGAGCACACCACCTTCGACGTGGCTGGGTGGCACGGCACCAACTATCCGTATAAGTTCGACCTCAGCCGCTTCAGCCCGCTCGGGAATGTTTCCTTCGATCATCACGACCCAAGTCTGTTCACGGCGTTGACTGCAAGAAATCACGGTGCCGAACCATCGACCGCTGTGGTGGACTTCGCCGTCATCCCACCGCGGTGGTTCGCTGCGGAAGATACACTCGCGGTGCCGTACTTCCACCGGAACACCATGCAGGAGTTCTATGCTCCGATTATCGCCGAGCAGGACCCGGCGTTCCCGCTGAACGGAAATACGAACGAATTCAGACCATTTGCGGCTGGGCTGCACGGGTGTATGACAACTCATGGTCCTGAGGAGTCGGAATTTCAGGCAGCGAGGAAATGGGACATGAGTAAGCCGCGGAAGTTCGATGATTCTGGAGTCACTGTGTTTTTGTTGGAGACGGACCGGCCTTTGATATTGAGTGATTGGGCTTTCCAGTGCGTGGAGTTGAACCAGTTCAAGAACTCGGGAAAACTCTGAGATGTGAAGTTGGGCATATCCAGGCCTCCCGTACTCTCAGTCTCTTGGAACCTCATTAGTTGAAGCTCGCAAGACAAGTTCAAAGCGTTCGGGTCATTTTGGAGACTCAAGTGGCCTCCCCTGCTAGTCTGCGCTCAGTGCGCTGTGGCTTGCTTACGTCGGCGGTAGGGAAATTAAACCACGATTCTGAAATAGGGACCAAGCTCAGCTCTATGCGACTAGTCGATATTCGCCCGCTGGCCTGGCCTAGGCCTTGGCAGCGTAGAGCAAATGTGGTAACACATTTCACAGCGGATAACAAGGCGGGTTCAATAGTGGCTCCCTAGTACTTAGTATTAGTCTCTCCGTTGACGTGTCGAATCTAATGACAGGGGCCGCCGGTTCGTATTTGGTGCCTCTATCACCGCCACAATCACCTTCCGCGGCTCAACCCTTCAGGCCCGGAGGCGGCCGACAGGTTCATGGCCCGGCTGGGTAGTCACTAATCCGGAAATATCACCCCTGAATGTAGGCCTCGCCCAAGATATCCTCACTTCAGACTGGTAGAGTAGTTCAGCTAGAGCGCCATGACTTGTTTCCCTACCACGTGAGGTGACAGACGGGTGGATGCAGGTACAACAGGGCCACGTGCTGTAGATGTCAAATTATATCATGAGTGGTTTCTGCCGTTCGCGGTCCACCAAATGTCCTGACACCTACATTCCTTTCATGGTTATAGCTTGTCTTCACTCGTTCAGACCAAGATGTTGCCAACCACACTCATTTGCTTTTTGGCGACGGCTGTCAAGGCCATGACCATCGACTGCAGGGACTTGGAAAAGACTCGAGCAGTGGAAGCAAGAGCCGTCACTACCTTGTACACCACCTCTACAATTTGTGAGACTTCAAGTTGTTGTTGTGGAACCTGTCAAATTCTAAGCTAACTTTCGTGTAGACTCCACGTCTACGTCCAAGACAACCAGCTGCTTGCTAGCAATTCCCAAGTTGCCCAAGGGCACTACTTGCCTACTCGCCACAACAAAGACCGTCGTCACTACTGTTCCGGTGAAGACAACTGTCGTCCCGTACACTACGAAGACGGTCTCCACCATAACGAGCTCTGTCAAAACCTCGAGCAGCAGCAAGACAAGTTCTAGCTCGGTGAAAACAACATCCACCAGTACCAAAACGACGACCACCAGCTCGACCAAGACGAGCACTTCCACTGCGAAAACTACTACAACAAGCTCGGTGAAAACGAGCAGCATCAGCTCTACCAAATCGAGCAGCACGCTCAAGACAACGACAACGATGACGACTTCGACATCCAGACAGACAACTTCGAGCTCCAGCGTGATACCCCCCGCGAGCGGCACGACAACAGCCGGAAGCTCATCATCGTTGCAAACTTCAACCACAAAGACTAGCACGATCGGCAGCACAAGCACGCTGGAAAGTTCGCAGAGTCAATCTGCCTCCAGCTCCACATCATCGTCTGTGGCGGTTTCTAGCAGCCAAAGCTCATCGTCTAATGCCGCCACTACAACGCAGCCGCCGCAGACCTCTTCGACTTCTCTCAACAGCCAGACCACAAGCTCATCCACACTGCCAAGCTCAGCATCGAGTGTAAGCTCTTCGAGTAGTCTGCCATCAGAATCTTCTGTCGCATCCAGCAGCACTCCTACTTCGTCATCCTCGTCCCTGGATCCTTCTAGCATTTCTAGCAGTGCCTCCAGCTCGGACCTTTCAGCCCAGACTTCTTCCTCCTCGTCCGTGGAGTCATCTTCTAGCACCTCCAGCAGTGCATCTAGCTCGGGTACTCCAACCCAGTCATCCGCTTCTTCGTCCATAGAGTCATCTCCCAGCTCATCTAGCAGCGTTACCACCTCCGAGACTCCAGCCTCGACATCGTCTTCTTCTTCCGTGGAGTCATCCTCCAGCTCTTCTAGCAGCTCTTCTACCTCGGAGCCAGTTTCTAGCACGCTGAGCAGCTCCTTGGAGTCTTCAGCCCAGACTGCTTCGTCTTCGACCATAGACCTAACTTCAAGCACTTCCAGCAGTGCCTTTTCAACGGCAACGGAGACTTCTTCGTCGTCCATTGAGCTATCTCCTACCACCTCCAGTAGTGCCTTGCCATCTTCCGCGGAGAGTTCCTCCTCCTCTTCGACGGAGCTACCTTCCAGCACTTCCAGCGGTATATCATCAACAGCCACGGAGGCTTCTTCTTCTTCTATCATTGAGTCATCTTCTACCACTTCCAGTAGTGCGTTAGTATCTTCCACCGAGAGTTCCTCCTCCTCATCGACCGAGCTACCATCCAGCACTTCCAGCAGTGCCTCGGAATTCTCAACCCAGTCATCGTCGTCCTCGAGCTCATCAACGAGTGCTGCCTCGAGCTCTTCGGATATTACTTCGGGCAACAGCGAATCCTCGTCGTCTACTAGCTCGGTTCTTAGTAGCACCACATCAGACGTCAGTAGCAGTCAAAGTTCAACCGATAGCTCCATAACATCAACGGTGTTTTCAAGCTCGACAACCTCGACGTTACCTAGCTCCACGACAGCTCAGCCGGAGCCAACTTGCGGCTTGGCTGGATATGGTAATGGCACAGCGAGCATCGCGTACTACGCTGACTCTACGTCAAGCACATACGCTGCCTGCAACGATCTTTGCACCGCCAACACGGCGTGTTTGAGTTTTGCCTACTCCGCGACAGCTTCCCCGCCCGTCTGTATTCTCTATGACCATGTAGTAGAGGGGAACGTTGCCCCATCCCCAGCCAGTCCTTACGCATATTTTGACCGAGGCGGTGTGTGTGCCGTCGTCAGTAGCCCGACTTCTTCTATTGCTTCGACTACTACAGCGGCTCCGATACCTGAGCCTACGTGCGGGTTGGTGGGCTATGACTCGCTCGGCGTGGACATTGGCTTCTACCCAAGTGTCGCGACGTTTTCCGCCTGCAACGACCAATGCAATAGCAACACGAACTGTCTGAGTTTCGCCTATGGAACTAATGCCGACTGCATTCTCTACAGCCACGCTGTCGAAGGAAACGTGACAGCAAGCCCGACGAGCTCCTACACGTACTTCAACCGGGGAGGAACCTGCCCGGTATCCAGCACGCCAACGTCGACGGCGCCTGCCGTGCCATCATACACAGCTGGCGTTCAATATGTAAGTTTTCCATTGAGCAATCTCGCCATTCTCATAGCTAATATTTAACAGTGCCCCACAAACTACGTGACTTTCAATCAGTCTGCTCCGGTGCTAGGGTACAGTGGTTGCAACACCACCTACGTCGACTCGACATGCGCATCCGCTGCTGATGGAGGCGCTTTGTGCAACCTGTGTGGATCCTGCTACAAGGCTACGTCCTGTGCGTCCACGACCGAGTGCCAGACGACGTATGGAGAGGGGTATGCGTGTGTCACTGGCTCGTCTTGTGCTGCTGGAGGAGCGCCGGTTTGCTTGTACATGCTGGCGGGTGGGGCTGCGTATGGGTGCTATGGCGCGGATTCTGGCTCGACTTCGTAATGATTCTCTTCCATTCCAGGGGAAAGGATTGTATGTTGCGTGGGTCATATAGATCTTGGGTTACGCTTATTATTAATGTAGCAATTCACTCGATCAAGGGTGACTCGTTCTTTGCTGCGTCAGTCTATATCTTTTTTTAATGTAGCTCGCACTAGACCGTACCAGTATGCCTCGACTACCTTTTTGTGGAAGCTTTTATACTTCTTAGATTGATCTTGCTACGTTGCGCGGATGGTCGTATTTTTGACGACAAACACAAGTAATTGCTCAGCAATCGGGCTCCTAGCGGTCTTTTGGAACTGAACAGCGGCTACAAAATAATACAAAGGTATCTGTAATAGAAGAAGAACACAAGCCAGAGCTCTTGACGGATCGGGAGACGTAATGAAGGAGATCATGCCAAAAGTCGCAATTCCATAGGTTATTATCTCCCTCTCAACTTTCATAAATTGAATTCTTGTGCATATGGTCCACCTAGGAGAGATGCTCTTAAAGGCGCTTTTGGAAATGTAGCATTGAAATTTCACCTAGCCTCTAGGTAGCAGTGATGAGAGCAGGAAGTCAAGACTTTTGGCAGTGACAATGTGTTAACTCAGGCTTATATCACAAGGCACATTCGCGAAAGCTTTTTGTAAAATGAACATCATATTGAAAACCTTTCAAGGCACAAGTTGTTCTGGGCACGATGTAAATTGGTGTATCAGTCTAGACCAGTAATGCTGCGAACCATCGTTCTGCGTCTCGCCGTCCTCATAGCAGGCGGCAGAATAACAAAACTCCTTTCTACCCAAACTCCTGCACTGGGAGGAACCCCTGCCTCTTCTCCGACGCTGAAACTAATTACAGCTCAGTCGGCCGGACAAAGAAGACGTCGGGAAGTTGCAGACCAGGGATCTGAGCCCAACCTGCAAAGCACTCGACGAAGCCACGAACCTCGCACGAGTCCATAGGCCGGGGAGTTTGCTACACCTCATCCGTCACGTCATTCGTCTCAATGATGTCCTGAGAGCCAGGATGATCGTGGCGATGGAAAACGAGCGGTCTTCCCACCTCTGCCAGAATCAGAATTGTTCGTCCCAGTGCCAGGTACAAGGTGCGAGGGAGTTGCGGGTTGGGCAGCTGCGCAAACAGCAGATTGGTCGCGTTGCTCTGATGGCCGTACGAGAGGATATACATCGCGGTAGTCACGGGATCCTCAGCAGCTGCGGGTAGAAGAGTAGAAGCCAGCTCAAGCCAAATCATGATGTTGGGAAAGTCAGCACCGAGCACCAGACCGGCGAGCATATTCATTCCAAGCTCCCAAACCTCCTCATCGGGCCTGTGCGGAAGTTTGGCGTCAAAGTAGACCAAGCCGGTGTGGCGGCTGAAGAAGACGCTGTCCACGCCCAGACGCTGCGTCCATTTCGGTAGAGTACTGCTGGAAGTTCTGCAAGTGGCGGAAAGCCACGGTGCGGCTCAGCGAGTTGAGCTGGATGAGGGTGTGCATGCCCGAGAGGTCGCGAGGGTGGATGCTGGCGAGGAAGTTGGGCCCACCGACGCGAGCGAAGCGTGGGCCCCTTGGGAGCAGTTGCTCGTAGATGTTGAGCTCCAGCTCGTAGGTAAGGTTGAAATTGGCCATGGCTGGCAGCGTTTCTGAGTGGGGAGAGGTCGAGGCAGGTGTGAGTTTGTTTACAAGTCAAAGAGTCTACTGCTGTGTGTACTGAGCGTGATCGTAAACACAATATTTAGTTGCTGCTACGCTCACTTATGTATGTACTCACTTCAAATAGGTGCCTATCCTCGCCCCGTTGTTCGCAGGATGACTTGTGTAAATACAAAATACTTGTGTGAGACTTACCTGGTTACATTACGCAGGGCAGATGTGGGCGTTGCCAGAATTACAAAGCTGTTATGTATCTTCACGAGCATCCTTGTCAACTCATAGACGGGCTGTCTTCAACACGCAGCTGTGGGACCGGGTTGGTACGTTCTCACACAAGGCCTTTGTAGCTCAAAAGACATATCGCGTAGCCTCAGATAACAGGAAGACACTTAAGTTTGTTGCCCATAGACAAAGCATCTGTGAAGGCTCAGGCTCACCGTGTATGCCGATTGTCTTGCACCATGAACATTTTTATCGTTGGCTTCAGTAATGATTCTATGATTATGAGATTACGAATGAATCCGAAGTTGTGCGGAGGCGTAACGTGTGTGCATGGACGGTCTTCGTGTTCATGCGGTGGAGGTCTTTGTAGCCATGAGCCATGCACATGCAGGAACCAAAGTCACAACTCGATCAGAAGGAGTTCCATAAACCTCAATTCCTCAATTCAGGTTGTTACCTGCAATATCCACCAATGTTGTCAACAATCAGTCCACCTATTTTGGACTTGTGTGTGCCACAAAATACCAACACAGAATATTGGAACAGAACACGCCTCTTGAAGGATACACTCATTTCTAGCTCTATATGAGCAAGCTATCAGGCGAAAACTGCAGGACACTTCGTCGTCAAGCAACCCTCTTGCGGCGTCGCTCCTACCTATTTGCGCGCTCCGAAGCTGCACCGCAGGCCTCGGAGGGCATCGAAGGGCATCGATTGATTGTGTTGGTGATTGCGTGCGGGGGATTTTTTCGATAACAGTAAAGCGACAACCAATATCTCGTGTTTGACTGTCTTTTTACCAAATAGATTTGCTGAGAATCTTCGCACTCTAGCACCTCTAGTATTGCAGGGCAAATTTCGAAACTTCCGTCCCGAGAGATAATGAACAACGCCAAGGAAACATTGAGCAGCGTGAGGAATGTGATCCTGGACATTGGAGGGAACTTCCAGCTGGATCCTGCAGTGATCGAATGTAAACAATTCCGGCCAAGATGATTCTCAACGGATCATGGATGAGGCTAAAGTCTATCAGAGCTCCCACAAGGTACTCGATATCTCCACGCAAGCAGCTATGGAACCTCACTCTGGACACGAAGTGCCCGAGTGGCAACCACGCTCAACAGGAAGAGAAAGGACTATCTCCTGAAGGTGAGAAGCCACCTCTTTAGCTCGTCATTGCGACGCTAACGACCTCTCATAGTGTGCTACAGAAGCAGGTGCTTCGATAACAGAAGGGGAATTCCACTCGATCTCAGAAATCTACAAGCTGCTTCCAACACTTACACCGAGGCCTGTGGCCTGGGGCAAGTTCAGGAATGCATCCATTGACACGTGCTTCGTCTTGTGCGAATTTGTCGATATGTCCACGGGTTTGCCCGATCCAGTGACTTTCTGTGCTCGTATTGCGCAGCTTCACATCGAGAGCGTCTCGCCTACTGGCAAAGTCGGCTTTCATATTAGAGACTGCAAGGGAAAGACACCGCAGCCGACTGAGTGGGAGGAAGACCGGACAACGTACTTCACAAGACTTAACCGATATCTGCGTATCCTCTCCGTTGAATTATAACGTTTCCGTTTTCTCGCGCAGACTAAAATACCGACTGGACCACCTGACGAATATGCAGGGCTTCGAAAGGGAGCTCATAGCGAACGGTCCATGGCCCAAATACGAAGCAGCTTTCTTCCGCCTAGTCACAGATGTCATCCCACAAATTCTCAATCCACTCACGGAAAAAAGGCAGAATCGTCAAGTCGTGCCTCGTGCATGGCGATCTATGGGAGGGCAACACCACGACCAATGTCGAGACTGGCGAACCCATGGTGTTCGATGCAGCTGCATTCTATGCACATAATGAATACGAGCTCGTAATTTGGAGGCGAGAAATGCTCAAGTTCGGACAAGGCTATTTTGACGAATACTTTCGGCACTTTCCTCCTAGCGAAACCTGTGGAGCAGTTTGACGACCGGAACACACTTTATGTGTTGAATTTTGATTTGGACTACTGCTTGCACAGGCCAGGGCTGTCGTTGGTGCAGGAGCAGTGCGTACTCGGGTGAGATGTACCTTTTGTTCACCATGCTAATCGATCAGAGAATTCTTGCGGTTATTCTCAGGCTTGTGAATAAATACGCGCCGAAGGGCAACGACTCGGCGCCAATCACTTCGTGAGACAATCACATGGGTTAGCTAGAGTACGAACGACTTCAAGATCGCACGATCTCCCCGTTGGATTTCCGGTCGTATCTATTTGGGGTTGATGGACCTGAGAAGACTTCGTCCAGACCCGTGGCGACCTGCTAGAAAGCTTTGAATTGATTCACATTAGCCCCGACCCGGAGCCCACAAATGGAAGACATGGGCTTTTCGGTTGTGTGTATTCTGGATTTCCACCGCAAAATGCGTGTGGGTTGTCCTTGCATTCAACCTCGCAACCGCGAAGTCATCAGGGTCCGGAGTCAAGTAATACAACAGTGGGCACATAAGGCGGCGACGTCAGCCCCTAGGTCTTCCACCTCTGCCGGCAATGATGAATTTTGGTTGTGCAACAACGTTAGGTTTTTTCCTCTTTCGTTTCTCACTTATGCCTGCCTGCTGGAGAGCTTCATTCTGTATAGTTAACAACACGCCCATTGACAGTAGGACAGCGAGCCCAGCCACATTGAAACAAACTTATGAACATGTGTGTGAGCAGATATATCTAAACAGATTCCAGCTCCATTTCTTGTACGTTCGAAAACGTGTCCCACAGTCTTGAGAAGTGAAGAGAGCATGCGTACTGCGTACTTGGCTACCCTGTGGACAGCCAGGACCAGAGCTGTCCGCTTACATAATCTAGTTAGCTAATGCTCGACTACAACGCTCGGCGCATAATGAGGTAGGCACAGGACCGCTCCTGACAAAACAATTGAGGACAGATATCTGAGGAAGTCTGAGAAAATGGCTGCGATCACCTGCGTCCGCAGTACGGTGAGTGGTATGATGCGTGCGGCACCTTCCTTTTGTCAACAAAAATACCCGCTGTCGTCATGATATTCTCACTTGTCTCTGCTCGTCTCCCAAATGCGAGATATTTGTTGAAGCCATCACCAAGTCTTGCTCAGTTTCAGCTCTCTACTGAAGCCTCAACAAGCCATTTCACACATTATCGTCGAGCTACCGCAATCAAAAACTACTCCTCACTGACACCCGCATCTCTCACCCGTCTTACACGTGCAAGCCACCAAGTAGCTACATCGTTGCCCTTACTCCATCACATGCAAACATCCAACATGGCCACTCGGAGCGTCGCAGCCGCCAGCCATGCGGAACTGAACCACAACAGCCTCTTCAACTTTGAAGGGTCGTGTTGCCCTAGTCAGTGGAGGTGGCACTGGTATTGGTCTTATGGTCACACAGGCTCTCGCTGTCAACGGCGCGAAGGTGTACATCACCGGTCGGACAGCAGAGAAGCTGGACCGCGTTGTCGAGACTTACGGAAAGGATGTTGAGGGTGAGATCATGGCGCTCTCAGGCTTCGACGTGACCAGCAAGGAGTCCATTGCCAAGCTCGTAAAGGAACTTGAGTCGCGAGAGAAGTGTCTATGCATCTTGGTCAACAATGGTCAGTAATTCACGCCGATTCCATATGTCGAAAGCGACCCTTCGGCAGAGATGGTCGACGCTCCGGTTTCCGTCTCAACCCCTTCGTCAGGCAGTCATTGACCCTCAACTTGCACAGCCGGCATCAACAACGAAACTGTCACTACCAAGTCCAAGACTGCCCAGGAGATAAAGGAGAACATATTTGACGTCAAGGAGAGCAACTTCGAGGACTGGGCCAGTGTGTACACCACCAAGGTGTCTGGCATGTTCTTCACTTCTGGTATGTTAGTCCCCTGCCATGCCTGATCGGAGTGGTACTGACACCCACTTTCAGCCGCTTTCTTGCCTCTCCTTGCAAAGTCGTCAGAGTTGCACAAGGGCTGGTCCGGTACCGTTCTAAACATCACCTCCATCAGCGGAATGGTGCAAGTTGCCCAGCACCACTTTTCATACAACGCATCCAAGGGGGGCGGCCATCCACCTCACTCACATGCTAGCGTCTGAAATTGCTAGCAACGGACACAAGATCCGCGTGAACAGCCTGAGACATCGATATGGCGCAAGGTGTGCTGTTCGCCGTCACCAACCAGTACCTCAACGACCAGAATTTCGCGATCGACGGCGGGTACACGCTTGCGGCTGGTCTCTAAATCTAGAATTAGTTGCAGCTGCACGCTAGTGTCAGCCGGTGAATGGTTCTAAATATGGCATGAGAAGCATGAGAGATATGATTTGCTCACATGAGAGAGTATGTGTCGCAGAAAGAAACGTCTTTAATGAAAAGTTTTATTTCGAAGAGATTGCCACGTATTATCGCGACAAGTGATCAACAACAGCAGCCGCCACAAGAGCCCGGCAGGGACGGAGTTCCATCGTGCTCAAGTGAGGAGCTCACAAGTGACTTTTTATTCTTCCTGCCTTCCTCGCCCAGAACCTCTGCCTCGGTGTCGAGCTGATATGATCTTACGTTTACGGCGTCATGGATCGATCTGAGATCCATAGCTCGATGTAATACCGCCGTCGGAAACCATCATGGTGATGATTCTTACCGGTCAAGCTGACAAGATGCAACTCTTCACATGTTTGTTCTATACGTTGACAAGGGTTGAGCTCTCAGCCTCATTGTCCGCGTTTGGTTTCCAACCTGTCACACCTGTCAAAAGACGGCCCGCAGCCACTAGGCTTGGTGCTGTCTGCCACTATCTTCAACGCTACGGTACGCACGGCTAAGACCTGCGATCAGCTAGCAAACCTGAAGCCATCACAAACACATCACCGCTGTGCGTACAGTCGACACATGTGATGAGCCATGTCATTCCGACCTCTACGGCCTGGAATAAGATCAAGCCCACTCCCAGAGCCGGAGGCATTCAATTCCTCTTCCTTTCTCTTCCAAGAAACTGGAAGCAGTTGTTGCACCCTCAATTTTCTGAAAGTCATCGCTCAACACAAAGAGCACTGAGACTTACAACATCATTATCATGGCTCCCTTCCGTCGGTCCTCGATGGTCTGGCTGGCGCTCGCTTCTCAGGCGATCGCTGCCCCGACCATCGTTGTCGACCACGTCGACAATGTCAACGACATATCCAATGTCCCGGAGGTTTCCGGCGCAGTCGGCTGCTCTGAGCTCATGAGGAAGGCCATCTGCTGCTCGGGTGACCTCCTGGGCCTCGTGCACACCGGATGTGTGGCTCCGTACCCCACCCCCGGCAGCCCTGAGGAGTTCGCCGGGGCGTGTATCAAGTCGGCCAAGACTCCTCAGTGCTGCACTGCCAACATCGTGAGTTCTCCCACTATTCTAGCTTTCTTCTAATATGCTAACATGTTCGACACAGCTTGGCAATGCCCTGCTCTGCAAGTCCCCGGATGGCATCCCCGAAGAGGAAGAGGCCCAGTTCGAGAAGCGAGGCGGAGGGGAAGGCCCTCCGATCCAGTTCCCACCTGGAACTGGCCCTCCTGAGGGTTGGCCTGGCCCGCCGCCGCCTCCACCATTCTCTTATCCTCCACCATCAAAGTATCCCGGCCCACCAAAGGATGGCAAGCCTCCGTATTACCCGGGCCCGCCTTACTATCCAGACCCCCCCAAGTACCCGAAGCCAGACCCACCTTACTACCCTGACCCTCCCAAGTACGGCAAGCCACCACCGAAGAACGACCCACCGTACTACCCAGATCCACCCAAGTACCCGAAGCCAGACCCACCTTACTACCCTGACCCTCCCAAGTACGGCAAGCCACCACCAAAGGACGACCCTCCCTACTACCCTGACCCTCCCAAGTACCCCAAGCCGGATCCACCTTACAAGCCTGGACCTCCCAAGTACGGCAAGCCACCACCGAAGGACGACCCACCTTACTACCCAGATCCACCCAAGTACCCGAAGCCAGACCCACCATACAAGCCAGAGCCTCCCAAGTATGAAAAGCCTCCAAAGAAGCCGGAATACCCACCTTACTACCCAGATCCACCCAAGTACCCGAAGCCAGACCCACCATACAAGCCAGAGCCTCCCAAGTATGACAAGCCTCCAAAGAAGCCGGAATACCCTCCTTACTACCCTGAGCCACCAGAGAAGGATCCTAAGTACCCGGAGCCAGAGCCTCCCAAGTACCCCAAGAAGCCAGATGCGCCCAAGAAGCACCCGAAGCCTACCATCTGGTGCACTAAGGGCGAGAAAATCTGCGAGACTCTGTACCACTGCAAGCCCCACGAAGAGTACTGCCAAGACGACGGATACTGTGACAAGGGCGATCACGAGTGCGAACAGAACTGGGCCGAGCACAAGCATGAGTACGAGGAGAAGGACTACGAAAAGAAGCCCAAAGAGCCAAAGAAGCCCGACTACGGCGGCGACGATGAGGGTGACTACAAGTGCGTGAACCGGCCCAAGGAGAAGCGCCACGCGCCCAAGTAAAGCAAGAATGGTGGTGCCAAGGACGACGACAAGAAGGATAAGAAGGACTGAACAGTCCTCCTTCCACAGATCCACGCAAACCAACCAACAAGATCTGAAGGAACAAGGAACAAAACGCGATGGCATGAGACACGGATTTGCCAGGCCAAGCAGTACACAGCTTCGCGAAAACATGATACACCCCAACGTATATCCATTCACCCATCTGCCTACAAGGATCAGGTGGTGGCGGTAACAGAAAATGGGGCTTGCGTTCGGGAATATTTGATTTTGGACCAACCCACCCTCCCTATGACATAGTATATAATAATCACCTAATGGAATTCCTGATTGCAGTCCAGCTCATATCTCCTCTTCGTGATCCGCGATGACATGCAAGGTAGGACATCGTGTTCTGCGTTTTTGCAAGGCAGGCCAAGGCCCTCTGGCAATTGGGAAGCCTTGAGGCGGTAAAGAAAAGACTTGCTTGTATAACACTTTCGGCTAGTACTGGTCAACGATGAGAATCCCCCGATTTTACTACGAGTGAGAGTAACAGCGTTTCTGGAACTTAATCGGAGCCATAATCATTGTTTACGCCGTCCTTTGCGTCCGCTGGCCGCAACGTTGTCTCGATGCGCTCAAGTACCTCGACAAAATTAGCCTTTCGTTTGAACTTATACATATCCTGTTGCTCTCAACTTTGGGATATCGTATGTATTGCTTCTTCCGCGTTGTGCGGCTGGTGTTGGAGGGGGCCAGTGGTGGTAAGGTGTTTGATAATATGATGGCGTTTCCGGACGTTGGACCTCGAGAGTTGTCTTCGCGCTTTGTGGTGTCCCAAGCGTTCATACTTCCTCTGACGATGACTGTAGCACATTATGCTACGATTTATATAGATGAGCCAAGTATTACAGCTAGTCGTTGGGTCTGGACCAGGTGGGACACAGCCCTGGAGATCGTACGAAGTAGAAATTACTAGACGCTTCCTAGGTAAATCCGAGTTACAACGATAGACGCCATTCCAGGTCCTGCCCTCCACGGTGCGGAGACATGTCCTGCAGACTGTGGATCTCATCGCGGTGGAGCCCATCGAGAAGACACCCAGACCTCCCAGAAGTAGTGAAGAGAACCCTCAAATTGCCCTTACGCAGCACTTGGACTAGTTGCGCCAAGGGACGGTCCGTACTCTTTGAATCCAGCCAGTGAAAGCCATCGATCACACAAAACACAAAGCCAGACATCAGGCTCAAGGCATCATGCAAGAGTGCGATGGCCTGCAACCAAATCTCGAGGGTACCGTCCAGCTCAAGGAAGCGCTGTTCAAAGAAGTAGATCGTTGTCTCGAGGCGGGGCGGTAAGGCCTAGACAACTTGTCGCAGTAATTCATAGAGGAGGTTTATCGCAGCTTTATCCTCAGGCTCCCCTTGGCCAGGACTTTGGCGTCGAAGTTCACAGAAATAGGATACCACAGTCTGATGATACACTCCAGCCAAGCTGACGAACTTTGCTGCAGCCCCGGTCAAGGGGATTTTCGAAGTCGTCCAAGTCGAGAGCTGGCCCTTCGAGCCATAGTAGAGGGGCGTAGAGACCCTTTGACCATTCTTGCAGCCTTTCCAAGGTATCATGTCCCAGTGGCGTTAAGCCGAAATGCTCGGCGGGCGTGCGAACTCGTTCCCGGTCAAAGAAGTCCTCGAGATGACGCGAATTCAGCATGAAGTCCTCGATTGATTGTCTCAGTCAGTTCGCACGGCCGAACGTACACAGCGTCTATGGCATTATATATACCTAGAGCAGGAGGTGTGAGGACACCACAAGATCCGGACATTAACAAAGGGGTGAGCGAGCTCACGTTGGCTTGTTGCGAAGCTAACCACTTCGTGGCATCTGGCTCCAACAGAATGATGACACATCCCCCTGGTTGCGAAATTCTTGCATCTTGCTGGTGCCGAGATTCTTCGGCTTTGATCATGTGCTTCTCAATTCGCTCCGCAAACAGCCTCGTCTCAGCCTCTTGTCTCTGTCTTCCATCCAGGACGAGCCTCACTTCACGGCTCAGGCTCTCGGTGGCGAGTCTGGTGACTCTCAACTCGGCCTGTGAATTTTGTGAGGCCAAATTCCGGACCCTTTTAGCCTTGCTGGTGATTTTGGTGATGTCTTTTTCAAAGCGCTCGTTGAAGTCATTGACAAAAGATTCGAGCAGTCGCCTAACGCGCTTCTGCATAATCCAGTCCATCGCACTGTTGAGGAAGAGAAATATGTGTTCGTAAAAGTCTGCGATGAGTTTCTTCATATCATCAGTTCCCGCGAAACTGAGGTCTCGGCCCGCCCCCTCGATGCTCTCGCTGATTACGCACAGTCCCTCGGCCAGTCCTTCGGCTATTTTCTCATGGTTTGCGCTAGCCTGATACATAACAAGTCAGTTCCTTCCACTTCGTATGGCAAGATCATGGAAAATTGGATATTCAACTTGATTATAGCGTTCAAAGACCCTGCGAAGATCGAGACATATTCGTTGCCTTCGGGGAGGAGTTTGAGCAAGGAGCTGTGTGAGTTTAATGTCCTACAAAATTTGTGAAACATAGACTTCGCCTTTCCGAAACGACCCTCTTTTCTACTTGCTTGCCACTTTGTCGTAATGCTTTCGACCGTGGTAACAACACCGGAGATGGTGGGCTCGAAATTGTTCAAGTCAAGCCGGTCGTCCTTGGAGCTTTTTTGATGGAACACCAACCATTTCTTGCGAAATCTGACAGACTCAGACCTGAGAACGTCTGTGACCGGATCACTGAAAGGTCATGAGGAACTAGTTGAATGGCAGCCGAGTTAGACCATCTGGATACTTGGGGAGCTGTGAGATGAGTACAGCCCACAATGCTTCGATCATTCTAGGTCGTTGTGGCATTGTATCTTGCATCTACATTCGTCTCTTGCGTCTCAAAGAATATGCGCCATGGGGACGTGATATCTTCCAGGTGACCCTCAGTCCGTGCGTTCACTAGTGCTTTGCCCAGAACATGAGAGTTGGTGCTTTGTTGTTGATCAAGACGCTGCGCAACTTCAAAGCTATAAGACCGAACCAGTGCCCCGGCCTCGGATCGTGTTCTGGTAGTCATATTGGGAAATTTTTCCGTGTGTTCAAGTCAATAGTATCGTGCACATCGTCAATTTCGACGTTGTAGCCAAGAAGGAGTTGCCCGATGGCTCCCAACTCCCGAAATCATTGCAATTGTTAGAGGGCTTCGCGTAATCATGGAGAAGTATGTTGCGATAAGAGACGTGTTTATCGCACGTTGATCGACTTTTCGGCACCCTTCACTATTACTCCCGCTGACCATCAAGTGTACTTACTACCTCCAGCTAGTAATAATTAGGTAGCCTTTGGATTGCATGTGTTACAGCGGGCGGAGCCCTACAACCAATTATCCGGACCATTGGGACGTTTCGGCTCGTGGAAGAGATGACTGCGTCAAACCTCCCGTAGTTCTTCTCACACTGCCACAGCCCATTGTCGCACAATGTTAGACTGGGCCGTCAATTCTACGAGAATAGCTGTATGCATAATCTGCACCTCTGTAGTGCTGACTTGCGTAAGTGAGGTCTAGGCAGTTGCTACTTGACCATGGACTGATGTGTCTGTCGTCGGAGCTGTGTGCAGGGTACGTTTATCTTGGCTTCGTTACTCGCTGTGATGGCGTCGGGAAGGGGGGGGGGTAAACATACTTGTCGGAAATGCGTAGATTTTGTTGTCCGGGCTAGGGCGTCTAGCACCTAGGCAGCCACTAGCGGCTATACGCAATTGACAGTTGGGCTCTGGATTCAAATTAAAATTCTACTGGAAATACTATGCTCAGGTCCTTTCACCTCTCTAGCCAACTCATCGGGGTAACATACGTTTAAGATGTTCACTACGGAGTCGTAATTTTGTACTACAATGTATAGCTATATCTATATGAGAGTGTGCGGTGATGCTTTTTAATCTAACTATCTTCAGCAGTATAGAATTGCTCACTTTATCAGTTGGTGGTGTTGAATCGAATATTAAAGACATCGGTACCGTTGAGCAGGAGGACGAGGAGTTAGGCCGTGGTAGTTCTTTGATATGATATCGCACCGAGCTTCGCTATCGCATTATAGGAGACCTTCTTCATCGCAAAGACTCACACATTCGGAAGAGCTACGAGGATGAGTCCTTGGGTAACGTTCCTATTCTCGAACTTGTTATAACATATGAAATGAATACTTCGGGTTCCAAATCGAATGAGTAAGCAGGTCTATGGATCGGTTAAACATCGGCGTTAGCACTATCTTAACAGCCTGAGAATTAATTCTTGGTCCGTCATCAATGCTCTGCAAGCTGTTTTCTATTACTATCCGGGATAGGATCTCTCTGGGACTTTTATCGAGGTCTATGTAGTCCTTGTCCACCGTTACTAGGAGCTGCTGGACTTCAAGGTACAATGTCAAGCCAAAAGCCCGTCGGAACTATGCATACGCGAGAAGGATGTCCCCAAGCATATTGACCTGCTCATACACTTTCTCGACGAGAAAGTCATGGAGAGAGTGACAGCCGAGCAGGATCGCTTCAAGAAAGGATTTTCTACGTTCGAAAACCTTTGGACAGCATACAAGCCTGGGCGGACCGTGGCCAACTTGAACCGGCAACATCAATGGCGTCAGTACGTGGTTTCCGAAGTATGCGGCAGAGTTTTTGAGAACCCACCGACCGTATGAACAATGAAGGGATGGAAGTTAAACTTCAACGGAACGTATCTTGAAAGAGAATATTGGGACATGATCATTCACAAATTCGATGGCGTGCAAGAATTCGGCAGCGTCACCTGCTTTGTTGAAGATGTGTATGAAGTATTGACGGGTCATATGCAGGTTACAGCCGCGTACGGAGAGGTATGGTACAAGTTGATTCAAAAACAATGTCAACAACATAACGGGAAATCTTTGGAGTTTCCATACAGCCAGGTATGTTTTCTAGGAGAGACTACAGTGCCAACCTCCTCCCTCTCACACACCAGGTGGGCTACCTTGCTACCTCGATGTAACTTTGGAGTCTCACAGATTGAAGGCCTTGTTATGACGAGACTTGGAGACTTGTTACGCACAGAACGTTTCAGAAAGACTAGAGCTTTTGGCAGATAAAGACTGCCGGAGATGGTCCTCTGATTGCATATGCAACGTCTGCCAGCAACGAAGTATTGAAGGCCTCGACAGGTGAAGTCTCCGTTCGACAACTACAACAAGATTGTGCCGAACGCTACCACAAGACTCACCCCTCACATGTATCTTCTCTATCCATCTTCGGTATATGCCTTCGTCTTCAAAACATGGCAATAGGGTAAGCGCTTGTCACTTTCTTTGACACTTATCTTAATTCTCAGCGTTCAATGTGTAACTTAATTACATTCGCAGACACGCTTCACGTAAAGAACTTTTGGCAGCCCGAGTTCCATGAGTCTATGATAGATCGGTTGGTAATGAATCCGGTTCGCATCAAAATCCTCAAGGCGTTGGCTTCAAGTTACATCCGACTCAATCAGCGGTGGTAAGACTCATGCTTCGGGAATATCCGCTTGACCTACCCTGACACACTAGTACAGCTTTCCAAACTGCCGTCTCGTTGGCCGAGTACGAAGTAGAGCGAGATGAAGAAGGCAAGATTCTGTTGACAGATGAGAACCTAAGAGCGGTTGTGTAACTGCCCAAGGATTTCAAGGACTATCTCAAAGACTTGCACAAGGCTGATGAGGACAAGCGGGCACAACGGCGATACGAGAGGCTAGACATTCAAGCGAATTACGAGCGCGTTGTGCGGGGGCTGGGCTATAGATTTGTAAGCTACACCGAGTCAGTCAGGCCTTCTGGCCTACAAATATATAAGGCTGGCTAGCCCTCGTTCTCTCAATTTCTCTCGTTCTGGTCTTTCTTAGCCTTAGCCTAATTTAGTTGGCCTCCTCCCTTATCTCCGTCAAATCAACAAAATGCTCTTTAGCGAGCCCACTAGGGGCCCTTGCGAGCCCAATCTAGTTCAGCTTCTTTGAATACAAGCAGATGAGATTTCGGCGCAGCATTTCATTGCTAGCTCTAATATAAAGATATTCGTACACTTTGAGACGATAGTTTGGAAAGTTCATGGTACCACTAAGCTGTCTTTACATAGCAGCCTGGGAAAGATATTTATGCAGTAAGTCTGGCGCTTGAGGTCTCAGATCTGACCAATAGTCTTACACGGATTCGAGGAATGTGGAGACATTTTCCTTCACTAAATTAGCAACCCAATCGCAATTCATTAGATCTCAAAACCTTGCTTATGTAACCATGCGTCATGACAAACTACCTTAGCCACGAGACTGAGAAAGCTTCTTCCCCACTTTATCAAACCATTTGACGTCTTGACTCGTTGGAAATCCTAAGACGCCATGGCATCAAAGAAACAATGCACGCTCTTCGTGACCTTCCACATCAACCCCGACCAGGTCGATGCGTTCAAAGCCGCCCACCGCCCTGTCTGGGCTGCCTGCGCCGCCGAACCCGAGTGCCTGCTCTTTGACGTCTTCCAAGACCCGGAGGAGCCTGGCCGCTTCCGCTTTGTCGAGGTCTGGAACGAATCGCGCGAGTGGTTTGAGACTCAGCAGATGACCAAGCCGTACTATGAGGATCTGTGGCCAAAGTCGAAGCTGACCTGGAAGAGGGAGCCGGAGCTCGAGTACTTTGAGCGCGAGGGTGAGGGGTGTAGCTTCCGGCAGGGGTATCTTGTTGGTGGAAAGAAAATGGAATGAACGAGCGTTAGTTCATGTGAATGGATTTAGCGGTATGGAGTAACACGGAGTCTTGCTATTGGCAGAAGCCGACTTTAATGAACAAATAATTCAAATGATATATTAATTATTTAAGTTAACTTTAATTCACTAATAATATTAATAATATATTAAGTAAGTATTAATTATTCAAGTCGACTTTAAGTAATGAATGTTATTTATAAGTTAAAATGAATTTTAATAATCAATATTTTTGTTGGGTACGTCAGGGGATGATATATCACTTGTACAGACATATTACGGCAGAGTTTTCATTCTCGACACGTCGCCGTCTAACTTGCACAACTCCCCGGATGCCAGCCGCCAATATCTCAAGCGCATAAAGGCTATCCAACCGAGAAACGACGGGGAGTACGACGGTATCACCGAAGAAGATGCCTACGACTGGTTCGCAGCCAAATTCGAGCCCCTCTTCGCGCCACTCGCACCAGATCTCCCACCGTCTTTCGACCCGGAACGCATTGCCCGCGGGACCGCCAAGCCTCTGCTCTCCGAGTATCTTTTCCCGCAGACGTTCGGCTGCAGGTTAGAAGCCAAACACGACAGTTTCATACCCGTCGACATCGACAACGAAGGCAGCCTTGTCCAACCGCGCTCGTTCCCTCGAAGGCGACTTCTTTGAGGAGCTCGAAGGTTGGACACGTTTCTTCAACCCTTCAGAGCTGGAGGTCGTGTTTGCGCGCCCTGAGCGGGCGCTTTACAAGGAGCTGCCCGAGCTAGTGCGCGCAGACCTCGAAAAATCCGGGCATAAAACGCTCTGCTTCTTCAAGCATTTCGGACTGGAGTCTGAAGCGCGGATGATCACTGAGATCATGGTGCACAAGAAAGCCCATGATGCGCAGCTCGCATCACGGCCGGGTCTATACTTGGATGAATTGGTGGGGGTGGTCCAGACAAAAGATGACGATGCGACGATGGGCCTGCTGTTGGCGTCCATCGATCATGAGGCTGGCATGAGGCTGACGTCGGCTCTGCTGGATGATCCTCCCCTGTCTGTGCGCGACCAGTGGGCGCACCAGGTTTCCTACACGCTTGGGACGCTCCATGCAGCCGGGGCCGTATGGGGAGATGTCAAGCCTGATAATGTGCTGATTGATAGGGAGGGCAACGCGTGGCTCATGGATTGCGAGGGCGGGTGGACTGAGGGCTGGGCCGATGCAGACAAGGCTGGGACTACAGAGGGGGATGAGCAGGGTCTACTGGAGATGCTGGACTTGATCTTCAGCGAGAGCCCTACAACTAGTGCTGAGTCTCCCATGTCGGCTTGGTAGCTCAGACACGCTCGAACTGCCAGCTAATGTCGAGGAGCGAGACGACTAGAACGTCTCGGGAGGTATTGAAATCGACTGGACTGAACCTCGCATAGCACCTTACGCTGAGTAGTATGTGGGTCACAGCGGATCTTGGGAGCTTAGCGGGCGAGAGACCTGTGAAGAGTTTGCTAGGGATTTTGCAGGGCCTTTTCTTCCCTCATGGTCAAAACTCTAGATGAACAGTATCAAACCTGTTTTTTATCAACAGCACTAAACAGATGGTCTAAAGCTTGTTTACGGCTCTGCACCTTGAGAGAGACTTGTAGGCAGCGAAAATTAGTGCTGGTGGCGTTCGAGGTTCTACAATGCGCCGGAGGCTGATCTGCCATTATTTTTTTCCATCCTACGTCCTCTGTCAGCAAAGAAAGGTATGGCAGACAGCCGCTGTGCCATTTGCACCCGTGCCACATAAAAGACGCCAGGAAAGCTCACTTGAGGCTCCACACAGGACATATCAAAGAAATGATCCTAACATGCAAGTGCCCTCCATGATCGATTTTGCTACAACACAATTTACCTAGTACTTCACGGAGAGAATAACCCCGTATGGACGCCAATCCCCCGGCCCGCGGCCCGTAGGCGGGGCGCTGTCGATCGCATGCTAGGCGGAAAAGAAGGCCGCGGGATATTTTCTGACAGCGGTTGCCAATTTACCGGCCGGTACGACACGTCGTACGTAGGGCTGAGGGTAAGATCGTGCGCGGTTGCTTGGCTTCCAACACACTGCATTGCTCTACGTTCATCGCCTTGGCCGAAGGCTTGAACAAAACGGCTCCGAGGCTGTTGTGTTATTATGTAGGGAAACGACAACGGCAGACTTTACGGGTATTACTTGGATATCACGTAGGTACATTGATGTTGATTGATGGACTTTGAATTCGTGCTAGCCATTCTACTTCGCTTCCAAGACGTCCGTGCTCGCGAGTCCCGTCGGTAAACGGCTTGTCGCATGCCGGTAATCCAGATTGGCACCTCCGCAGGCCAGCTCTAACCATGGTGAACTTAGCTATCTCCAAGCTTGAGCTAGGTCTGTGACCAACCTTGGTTTCCCAGTTCCATCTAGAAGCGGTCAGAAGCACACCAATCTCATTTCCAAAATTCCGCCACTGCCATGAACATCCTCCATGCCGAGAGCTTGATCACAACAGCCTCCAAAAGTTGGCGCCCATTGATGGGCGGGCAGAGAACCAGATCCGAATTAGTCTCGGAGACCGAATAAACTGACAACTCAACACACAGAGTAAGGACATATCCCGGCCTTGTGGCGACAAAAGAAATAATGTGAAACAAGTAAAGGCTCTGGTGCCAAGCCGTCTGGTCTGTATACATCCAAGATCGCGCTGGGTTTTGAAAGTAATAAAAAGCAAAAACGGGGGGTATATTGCGCAGGGTATCCAATCTTGACCTCTGTAACTCCGTTGCAAACCAGGCGCGAGGGCCGATACTCCAAGAAAATCCAATAAAACAGACACCACCAGGTACATGCATGTCCAGTCTCAACCGTGTGAGCCAAAGTGTGAGTTGAGAACGCCGAGGTATCCAACAAAGGGGGGGGGGGGAACGAACGATGCTGTAGTGTTGTAGCCGAATGCGATCCGATCCATCGAAACACCGAGGAAATCCAAAAAGAGAGTGAAAGATTGAGTGGCGTTGCGGTGCCGTAGGCGTTGACACACTGGAAGATCAGTTTGAGGTGTGGTAGACTGGGGAAGTGTTCGCATCTTGCGAGTATCGTTCGGTCTCGGGGTATCATGTATAAGGTGCCGTAGTGTATCATGTATGTCCATCCCTACAGTCCACGTAAGTGTGGACATGGAGTTGCAGTATTGAGCCAGTATCCAAAAGTAAAGTTGCAATCGAGTCCGAGAATTATAAAGCCGTGACCGAGGGATCGGCCCAGAACATGTCCAGAAAAGAGTCCAAGTTGCGAGCGAGCATCAAGAGCGTTATGGCGAGCCACAACAACCCAGCACAACGTCGACAAGTCCACTAGTTCGATGGAGCCGCGCCCCGTTTATTGTTGCGCAGTTTCTCAGGTCCAGGCTGGACGCCACGCGAGATTTCCTCCGCGGTGAAGTACCTGTCCTCCTTGTTGTCAAAAGTGGGCTTTGGATAGCCGTGGCACCAGCGTCGATCCATCCACCCAACACTCTCAAAGGCAGCATGCAGTCTCGAAGCCTTGTTAACGTCGATCTTGCAAGCGTCTTGAGCATGGGTCCTCAAGAAATTCTTGACGAATGTCTTCTCCTTGCCTTGCTGATCATAGATCGCTTGTTGTTCTTTCTCATAGTGGTAGAAGTATAGCCGGTCGACAAAGATGCGACGCTTGACGGTGATGTATTGGATGGGGCTAAGATGCTCGGATCGTGCGAGATCTTGCTCCACAGGGTGCAGCAGGTACAAGGACTTCTTGTCTTCCTCAGTCCACTCGCGCTTGTTGTTGACAGTCCTGATCAGCATTCCCACGCCATTGTTGAGCATACTATTGATTGGAGGGCAGTAGTCAGGAATGTGATCGTAACCAATGTCCCCAGTTTGTGTCTTGGCGATTTTCGGCTTCTTGATAGTGCGTGCAGGTGACGACCCGGGGGGCGTGGAATCGTAAAGTTGGCGTGCAACGCTGGTGCGTCCGGCACGGGATGTGGTCGACTTGTGCACCTTGATAGAGTTGCGAGGCCCGGTGGCCGATTTGACCAAAGCATCAACATTGCTGCCTGAGCTGCTTGAACCTGCAGGCTTGGCCGCTAAGATCCGATGCTTCTTGTAGGCGTTATTGGTGATGGGCACTCGCTTAGAAGCCTCGGGAGTTCGGAAAACCTGGGGCTTGTTCCAGATCATGAACATCGCCTTCCGTTCCTCAGCAAGGTACGATGAGTAGGTGCGATATTCATCCTCAGTTGCGTCGACCATGGCTGCGTCGCCCCATTGGGGTCGGATCCGATCACCAGGGCTGAATTGATGGGGCTCAAGAAGCCCTGGCATCCGCGGGGGCGGAGGGCCCTGTGTCGTGGCTTCGCTGGCTGCGGGACACACATTCTCGACAGCAGACTGAGGGAAGAGGGGTTGGATCGACTGCGCAAGCTCGTTGGGGAAGATGATCGGATCCACGATGCGACTGACTGTGTTCGTGGTGACCCGGTTGATTGCTAGGGTAGGTGGCGACACTGGGGGAGAGGGTGCATTACGAGCTGGCTTGCCCTTCCAATTCACAACTGCACCCTGAAGACCCTGGTTGAAGTTGTCGTAAGGCTTCTGCTCGGGAGGAGTAAGCTTGAGAAGGATGGATGATATGGCCATGGCGTCTTTTGTGGATTGCGCCTTAGCTGGTGGCTCCTGAAAATTGTTGCGCTGAGGAGTCGACGGCATGGTGGATGAGACAGTCGGCTGATAGTGTGAGTGCGCTGCAGCTGGTGACTCTTGGACATTGCTGGGCTGGCGAGTTGACCACATGGCTAGTGAGACAGCCATTTCGGAGCAAATACGACTATGAGAGCCGTGGAATTGAGGCCTCTTTTTGCACTTTGATGGCCCAACGATGGGCTGCAAGGTCGTCATTGAGGAACCGTGGGTGAGAATGGCGGCGACGGATAGTATTGTTGGCTGCTGCGAGATACGGTGGCGACGTACGACACGAGCAGCAGAGTGTCGCAATTGAAAATGGTGCACTGTAGCACCCAGATCGGGGAGCCAGGTGCCAATTATGTGGATTTGGCGTAGACAAAGACGTTGCAGATGCAATTGATACCGTCTGCAAAATTTGGACCGGTCTTTGTCCAAGGTGAGTCCGTGTATCGATGATTTCGACTTCAGACAGGCGAACTGCGTGCTTGTAATGCTTGGCGATGGATACTTGAGAATGTGCGCAGCGACCTGAGAGCGCGGCCAATTCAGCTTGAAAAGGATAGATGAATAGTTGAGGATGAATTCAAATCGTAGGAAAGCGTCCTCGGAGAGAGTTTCGTGTGTTTTGCGGTGGGAAAAGTAGAGGAAGGAAGAGTCAAGGCTCACCAGGCTGTATGGGAAAGTGGGAGCAGGGGTGACAAGTAGTGTACTAATTCAAGCAAAGGTGGCGAAGATTCCGTACGAATAGTTAGCCAAGACGAATTGAATTCGTCAGCTGAACGGGAGATCGTCAATTGAGTGAGCGTTGGTAAAAGAGGACAGGATGGGAAAGCATAGAGAGAGGAGGATGGCTGTGGCAGTGGAAGGTTGTGAGTGTATAGGTAGTGCACGAAGTGGCCTGCGAGGACCACCAACGCCCTAAAAGGACGCTACCAACAAGAAGTGAGTATACATGCAGTGTCGCCCAGATCTGGCGGTGCCAACAAGTCTTGCTCCTTGCCTAATCTGACCAAGAGCAAAACAGTCCTGATCCTTGCGTGATATGACCAAGGGGTGGGAATATAATCCCACGCGTGAGAGTCTAAGGAGTCAGAGGCATGTACTTCGTACCGTGGTGGTTCCTAGCCCCAGTCCTCTGTGTCAGAGGGCCAATTCATGATCATCTGCGCCCAACATCTGCCACCCGTCTGCCACCCACCCTTTTGGGCCGACTCGCAACTTGGTGCTTTTCTGCTCAACGCGCCTGCCGAAGCAATTGGCAGTGGCAGAGCTCGTAGAGTAGCAATTGCTGCCCACGCGAAGCTGCGCACGACGAAGGACTTTCATACAAGCTTGTAGACGGAGGCGCAACGCAAGAAAATCGGCACAAATCGCGCCATCAGAAGCCGATCCTACGGGAAATCTTTATTCAGGGCACTGGCAGCCTGGGCTGATGACAGCAAGTTTGAGCGCGTTCGCCCATTGACTCGTTCCGGTCCTACCGCGAACCATGTCGCCAATGACAAGGCTGTAGGCAGAACAGGGCGTCCACGGCAGGTACCTGTCCCACAAACAGGCTTTGCGTGAAACAGTACAAGCTCACGATAAGGTTCTCGTGCCTGTATGCAACGCGCACGGCACACATGGGATTTGTGTGAACCGTTGCTTGTCAGAATTTACCTGCTTGTCACTTTGTTGAATCGTCAATTGGTCTGTCACAGACCGTCGCTAATATACACAATACAGTGGTTTGTATTGTTCAATATGGACGCCTTCTTGAATCCCGACGCGGCGGGCTGAGGACTGGCGCCAAGCTTGACTGTTTGAAGACGTAGTGCAGCTGCGGGTAGGGCTGAATTGAGAGATGTCTCCGTAGCTGGCGCCAAACTTTACTTGATGGAAACAATATCGTGCGGCGTGCCACCATCACAAGGTATTATGGGGCACAGTGGTTACAGACATGTGAGTGCATCTGCCAGACAGTGACAATTGAGTTGTCACCCTTTGTCTGGGGGAGTGCCAGGCAGCCAATGGTGGTGAACGCGCGTTGATCTTGAGGCCGTGGTAGTTCAAGCAGGCAGCGTGCTTGGTGAGCTGAGACAACGGGTCATGCTCGACCGAGGTAATGCCTGTGAAGGCCATGGCAGTGTCCTGTTGGCAGTAGGAAGAGTGGCTGGGAATTGCGTAGACCTGTGGTGGGAACGGATGATTCTGGAAGGACCCGCACCTTTCTGATGTTTTGAGCCTCATACAGTACAGGTACGGAGTCGACAGGCAGATAGGGCGGGATGGGGCCGAGCACCACATGTGCAAGCTGACGAGATAGCGGGCAGCACGTGGACGTGCAGATGACAAGATCGGGATCACTGTAGTATGGCTGCCGCCCAAGAACGAGAGTCCAATGGTGAAAGCCGTGACAGCCGTGGACACCATGGACAGTCGAGCGCTGCAATGCAGACACACATCATGCCGCAGTGGATTGGAGATATACAGCGGTCGGCCCGAGGCTTGACTAAGAATCCAAGAAGTTGTCCTCACTTGCGGCGGTTCCTTGAGGACTGTAAAGCCGCATGTGCAGCGGAGTCGATGTGCTCAATTGGCGATGGTCTTTCAAGATCCAATCTCCCATGCATAGCCGCATGAAAAGCGACTGAGCTGGCGCCATTGTTTTGATTTATGCTGGGACGGTGGCAGCCCATGCAGGTCCCGCCGTGTGCGGAACAAGTTGCGACAAACGGCGCGAATCCATCGAGTTTGGTTGTCTGTTTCCAAGAGTCTGGACTCGGGGCGATCCTTCCATCACAGGGCTCGACACAAGAAACAGGCAATCCGACTGGTGGTGAGTTGGCAGGCTCTGGCTGGACGTCAGTGGACATCAGCGGACGTCAGCTCCATGTTGTTGATGATCGCCAAGCAAGGCTGGACATGCTGGCTGGCTTCTGGCCGGGAGGTGCTGTGTTGCTCGTCAATCGTGGACAAAGAGCATTCGGGCGTCAAGCCAATTGGCCAATGAACCTAGCGCTGGCGCGGTTGACAAAGGGCGTGCGGCGGAATCAATTGACAAATGCCGGGCGTGAAGGACGGGACTCCAGAAGTGAGTCATAGGAGCACCATCGAAGTGCGTGGAAGTTGAGGCAACAATCTGTAGACAATTGGATCTTAGTGGGGGAAGGTGCAGGTCGGGACTTATCGATAGCTCGTCTTGGTGGGGTAGGTGCGATTATCACGGCATGGAAAGTTCAGGCACCAGTGGTGTGAACAGAAGGAGCATCCTAGCATGGGGTGAAAGTAGTAAAGAGAACACTCACACGTCCCGTCCACCGTCGATGTCCTTTCTGCCTCGCACCTCGAAGCCACACAAGTCTACACAAGTTTGCCATTGCCGTCGGCGCTCCACTCGGGGCCATCCCAAGCTTACAATGCTGTCATTATCACCGCTAAACCCGCGTCGAATGCTCTAACACCCCCGGCCCAATTCATGCTGCCAGACCCGACCACTTGTTTAGGCGTCTACCTACGTACAGCCACCTGGGCACTTGGATGATGCCCAAGCTCTCACACCGAGTCAATTCATCACATTCGATGAATCATTGCACAAACTCCTGATGGCAGCCTATCCAGCCGCGCAAGTGCCAATTTGTCATCTGCTCAGCGCCGCATTGAGGTGGCTTGCGCTTGTCGTCTTGCAACTGACACATATGCACACGGTGATGTCAATTGACCAGTCTGCTGAGCGAATTGGACAGCAGCAGGACCCAATCACGACCGCGATTGACCTGTGACGATTGGGAACGAGTCCGCCGCAGCCGTCGAGAAAGTGGCCACCCGTCACACTCGTGGGACAAACGCGCATCACAACCCCCAGCTTTGGTAGCTGACTGCCCGTTTGCCCCGCCTGCTCGCCTGCTCGCCGGCTCGCCTGCCCTTCAAGCACGCGCCCGAACATGACGGCGACTAATCAAACACCCCACGCTTCTTGATTCATGCCCACACCAGTCTCGTCCCCTTCAGCCCATGATCCAATGGCTTTTCGAGCTGTCACGAAAGCCCTCACGTTCTCAGGACCGCTATTGATGTCGCCACCCGTCTGTCGCGACATCACGACCACCACATGACCTTCGTACCCACGCTACCAGGCTACCCAATCTGGTATGGCCGGCCACCTCATGACTAGGCAGTCGGGTAGTCGGGAGACGGCAACCAAGATCACCATCAACGCTTGCCTCTTTGCACCAAGTACATGCCATGCTAATCGTTATCTCCTTGATCTAATCTCTCAGTGTTCACTGCAACCCGCGCCAATGGCCACCAGGTGGGTGCTCGTGATGCCATGCTTCCGAGACAGCGACCATGCGCAAAGTGTCACCAGACCCCATCAAGCGATGCTCCTTCTTACCATCCCAGCCTTTGGTGGAGGGCGGCTTCGCAATCACATGCTTCGATCCACACTCACACGAATATTGGTCTCTCTCGCAAAGCAGTTGCAATTGAGTTTGACCGCGATACCCACGAGACATGCCGCCACCACAGGCATGCCTGGAGGCCTCACAACGCAGCCCTCGCCGTCGCAGGCTTATCTTATCACCCCTCCTTTGATGGGTGGTTGATGGTGGGGTATTCTTCCCGCCCAGCCAGAGTGGGGATGCTCCCGAGACAGCCGACGGAACTTTGACCATGGCGCTGTAACTATGCACCAATGGCGATCAATTCCTGCGCCAAAGACTATTCGAATCGACTGCACAACCTGTTGTGGCCCCTTATCGAATGCTTGGAGCGGCCTGTCTAAGGCCTAAGAAACTGACCGGTGGCCTTGCAAGATCGCCCATTTTAGAGCCAACAAGCTTCAGTATCGCTATTCTGGCCATCTTGGGGGCTGGTTTCAGGCCTGTGCGTCTTCGAGGCGGGCGCTTGCTATTTTCACCTCCAGCCGCAACAACGAAGCAGTCCCACAGCGCCGTACTTGCTTAGTGTTTGCGAGTCGCATCCTCTTGAGTACTGTTTCGGCATGGCTTCCGACCAATGTATTCCATCTCCGTTGTCTGCCCGCAAACACAGCCATGGTCTCGTCAATTGGTCGCGGGACCTGGACCACCAACGACACTGACTGACGGCTCCACCACACTCAGTATGCAAGCACTTTATCACCAACGGAGCCTCGCCCCACCCGTGCGCCTGCGGACGCTCTCCCGCTGCAGATCATTCAGTGGAGCCACTGCAATTGTGTGACGAACCCATCTGTCATCTTTCTGGCCCGCCAGCCCGCTGGCCGGATCCTCTGGTGATCTTCTGCTTGTAGACCAAGCTGTCACCCAAGTAAGACATCAGTCACAATTACGTCGAGGTCGATCGTTGCCAGTTCAGATATTCCATCTACGCTTTGCTCCAACCCAGTCTCCATGACCTCAGGAACAAGGTAAAAAATAACTCGCTGCGAGAACTGGGACATCGACCAGGGCCAACGTTCATCCGAAACCAACAGCTTGCCAGCTCAAGCCTCGAGAAGCCTCGAAAATTAATTTTCAGCTGTTCCAAACAAGACTCTGAGATTGCGTCCGAGCACATTCGCCTGACGATCAGCGGCATGACCATCAGCTCGTCGCTCGATTGGCTTCCGGGGCTGTCCCGCAGTGAAAAACTCAATCCTCACCGTCTGTCCCTGGGCTGTCTCGCCAACGGCCTCGCCGTGAGAGTTTCGACATTTGGCTCGGAATTGATTCAGGTACCAATTGGCGCACAGCAAGCTGCTGTCTGTGTTGGCCCTTTCCGTCAGGCACCAATAAATTGGGTTTCGCAAAATGTAAGGCACATTGGCAAGAGACCATGACTATTGCGTGCGGCCAAACACAAAGTCTGTCATTGTCGCAGGTTGACGAGCAACGGTAAAGAGCCTCGGACAGGACCAAAGTGGTCGAAGCCAAGTCAAGCTGTCAACATTGCGCGACAGCATGGAAGAATCCCAAGAGACCGCCCAAATTTGTCTGTCGTCTGCCATTCTCCCGTCGGCGACTTTCATAGTGACAGGAAACGTTGTGCCTGGGCACGCTCGGCACGTGGCTTCCAAGGCCGGATCGACATGCCGCCCTGGCCCTGTGCTTGCTGGTACTGGAAGATCCGAAACGAGCAGTTTTTTCCTGCGGTATTGCTCGTGGGTGACGCCCCATGCCAACCACGAATTCTCAAACTTTACTTGACGTTTTACGCATTTCTATTCGAGCGGATTTATCCGCTCGTCGCCCAACCGCACAGCATTTGACGGGCTTCACCTCGACCGATGGCTGACCAGAAGGCTCGTATGAAGGCCTACTGGCCCCGGCACTTCACCCCAACGGAGAAGATACCAGCCCAGCTACTGCAGAGCCACCGCACAAGTGTGATCGTGCCTGCATATCATGCCTCACCACCAGGGTTCGGCAACGCTAAGACTCCTCCCCACTGCAACTCCATCGGCCTTGTTTTCATCTAGGAACGTGGCGTCATCCATCCATGCATGAAACAAGTCCCCGAGGAAGCATCTGCCGCGTCGTCAATCAATGAGACTAATTGTCCAATTCCAGAACATCGCCGAGTCTGGGGGCCGTTGGTTTTGGGACCGTATTGAGGGTGGGTAAGTGAGGCGCGCGTTCGAGACAATTGGTTCTCATGACAATTTGCAAGGCGAAAGGATTTGTTTGAGGAGACTACGCGTTCTGGTGTGAGGCCAAGTGGCATGCTTGCATTCGATGGTCGGTCGCGCTTGGCGACCTGACAGGTTGCGGTTCCTGGTGCGTGCATATGCGTCCTGCGCAGGACAGGGACAATGCAGCCCTGGGAATTGGAACCAAGCCATTGGGCCCGCCACTGCATGCGTTGGCCGCAAGGTGTTCTAGTAGTCATGCGGCGAGGACGGATCAGCACAGGCAGGTACCCGGCTGATTGGAAGTCTAGAGCCCGTGGAATTGCTCTGCTGCCGGTGCGCGTTCTCGTTCTTCGCAATGCTCCGCGAATGTCGATTGGACCTGCGGCGATGATCAGACGGGCTAGATGCAAGCCTGAGGGAATCAAATCATTACTGTGTTAGATCGAGATTCCAGGCTGGGTGCAAGGTCCAATACACACCTCACAACGTCGAATCGCTGCGCGACTGAACACAAAACAGAGCGCACATATGCAGGGAATGACTGTTGATTCCATGGTCTAGGCCAAGTGTGAAGCGGTCTTTCTACTTCGACGGTTTTGAGACGCATTCATGAAGCTGTCTTTGGAACAGACTTCACTCGTCTCATCACAGGGTGGGCCTCAAGGTCCGAAGGCCTACCTAGGTTGGGCGGGCAGTAGGTAGATCAGGAGAACACAGGACGGCCTCCTCCCGCGTGCCTCGCTCTTTCACATACACATTTCAGCTGACCTTCAGTTGAACAGTGTGTCAAGAAGCAAATCAGCAAATTATTATTGTATTTTCTGCGCTAACCAGAAACCCAACTTTCCTGTCTCCCTTTTAGACTCATAGCTTCATGTCCCGAGTCCGCTTTTCTGGCATCCCTCTACTCATAGCTAACCCCACCAACGACCAAGCCAGTGCTCAGTGTCTTGTCGCACGACGCACCAGCCGCTAGGTCGACATAGTACACAAAAGCGGGCCCGAAGGCGACCTCCTGCCAGTAGACGCGCAGGGGCGCGCCCGAGGTGTTCTCGAGCTGGATGCTGGCCGGCACGGGGCTGGCGCCGCCGCGGGCATCCTCGTAGGTTACGGTCGCGGCGGACCCGCAGTCGGCTCGCTTCTCGTACCACATGGCGGCGGAGATGGTGCTGGCGGGGCAGGTGGTGCCGCCCAGGCCAGTGGTGGAGGCTGTGCCGGCGCAGGTCGCGGCGAGGGCGGTGCTGGCTGCGGAGAGGGTGACAGCGAGGGCTGTGAACTGCATTTTGGGTGATATTTTGGTGGTGCTTTGGTGGTGGGAGGTAGGGATTGTTGGGAGTTGCTGGTGAAAGTGAAAGACTTGAAGTTGGTTGTTTGTAAAGAGGGCTGAAATTAGTGAGTTAATGAGCAATGATGCTGATGATGAAGCAAGTCTCATATTCAAAGGCAGAGGAAGGCAGAGTAAGGCAGAGGAATGTTGTTATTATATATCTTCCCAGTCTCGTGAATGAGACTTGCAAGAGTGCTATGTGTGGCCGAGGCATAAACAGATAGCGTGTCCCACGATAGTACGTCTGACTAAATGAACGGGTCTTGAACGCCTATCTTGGGATGTCGTAATGCTGCGGTTCTGTTTGTGGGCATACCAAGCCTTGGAAACAAGCCTTGGACAAGTATTTACGGTCAGTTAGAACTGAATCGCGAACGATTTATAATAGAGTTCGTTTGCCAATTTAACTGACAGGTGTCATGGCTGTGTGGGATGGTTGACTTCTTAGCATTTATTTTGTTGTCACCTTATAATTTGTGTGCACCTCTATTACGAAGAAGCAATTTCGGCACTCAATTGCACTTGGTTCTGCGCCCGTGCGCCGTGAGTGCTTTATATATGTACACCAACTTAAAATCTGCAATCACTCCTCCCAGAGCTGTACCTAGGTAGTGCGTGCCTAGGTGCGAAGACTCACACAACCAGACACCTGCATAATAGGCATGTCGAACGCCCGTTCGAGTTACCGAGTAGCCTCCTTTGTCAGTCGTAGGGCCTTCAAACCGAATTAGTAGTAATTGGTTCTCTTCCGGACTGGCCGATCAGCCGGATTTCCGGGGGCGCACCGTCCTTACTGGTAGCCAAGACAGACAAGCTTGGATCTCCGTTGCTTGGATGCCAGAACCGATCCACCTTCCTGTCCTGGTCAAGATTGTAAGGTAATCTCACAACCAAATCCCACAGGACCGACGTGAGTGAGGGCTGCGTTCGGATGTCCGGATGTGGAACGCTTGCCGCTGCGCACAACTATTCGCCTCGTAGCTCAAACCGACCAGCCTACCGTCACTACTCACGGGGTAGAAGTGATTGCGAGAGCTCGCCAGAACCCCCAACACAGAATGTCCAAATCCACCCCATCTACTCATAAACATAACAAAGCGGAATCCCTCGCAACGTATCCAGCACCTCCCCAATCTCCACCACCGGGGCCAGCACACCTAAATCCAACACATCCGTCACCAACGCATCCCGACTCGGCGGAGTATTCAGAATCGTAATCGTGCCCGCAATGCTATCCCTCTGATCCAGATGCAGCGCCTGCCAGATCCAATAGACATGATCCACCATAGCATGCTGCAGCAAGAACGACGGGTCGTTGATCGACGAGAACAGATCCGACGCCTCGCCGCCGACGGATATGTGTCCCGTTGCGTGCATCCCGAGGAATAGATCGCCGAAACGGCCCTGCAGCTCGTCTTGGAACGCACCGATGCTGGTCGACGCGGCGCCGGTCGTGATGTTGCGGAGGTTGGCGGTTGTGAACCAGGTCGATGCGGTGGAGGCGCTGAGGTCGCGGGAGAGACAGCGTGGGTTGTAGCCTAGGATGCCATCGGGGCTGGGATTGGGGGGGAGGCCGGCCATTGCGGGCGAGACGGGGCCGAGGTGGACTGTCATGCTGCGGCGGTGTTAGCACACGGTCGCGAGTGGGGGTATGGGCAGGGAGAGAAAAGACGCATACTTCACCAAAGGCCCACTCATCACGCATCCGCCTCCGTTGCCTGAGGGCAGGTAGATGTTGTTGGCGCCGGTGAGACTGCCATTGTGCACGAAGAAAGCCCCGTCACCGCTGAGGCTTGTGTCGCTGCCGTCGAAGAGTGGGGATGCGCGCAGGTCGTCGGTGTACCCGAACCAGTTCCAGTAGGGCTGGTGGCCGGTGTATCCACATTCTTCGCGGAGGGCGGTTTCGTATGCGTGGGTGAAGTATCTGTGCCATGTCAAGAAGTTGCCCTATGGTATCGAAAAATCTTCGTCAGCCCGCGATCAGTATTCTGTGTGTTCTGTGTTTTCAACACAGCAAGGCTCATGTCTGGAGCAGGTAAGTGTGTTTCCTTACCGTGCCGTGGATGGAGAGGGTCTGGTTGATGTGGACGGCAACGAAGTCATCGTATCGATTCCTCGCTCCGGGAGCAAAGGCAGGATCCGACTGCGAAGGCGAATCCAGCAAGCACTGAAGGGCCGCGATATAACTCCTCTTCTCCGGCGAACTCAACGCGGTCCTGAAATAACAAATAGTCTTAGCATAATATCCCCTCCGCAAGGCAAATCTCTCACATATCACCAGACTGACACTTACCAATCTTTCCGCACAGAAGCATTACTCAATCGACAACCACTCGAGTTGTGCGAGCCTTTCTCAGCGGCTTGCAGGTTTGCGATGGCCCGTTTTGTCAGTGAGGACAAGAGCCCTGAAGCTTCGGAGCGTGTGTCTACATCGCTTGGAGGTAAGCTTAGGCCGCAGGCTGTGCTGCTGAACAAGTAACCCAAGAGCACTATGTGATTGACACGCATTTGGATGGTGTAGATGGACTGGCGAGCGAAACGTGTTGCGACCTAGCGTGCTTTCATAGGACCTTGGAAGATAGATGCTGGGAACACGACTAGCTATTAAAGAGTGACGCCGGTATCGCACACAGCATTTTGCAAGAATTCTGTGCGAATACCACAATCTTTGCTTCTTAAAAGGGACGCCACGGCCTCAAAGTTCTCGCTCCCAGACGCCACCATGCAGTAAGCCTGCAGCAGACCGCGCGACTTGGCTCTTGCTCGCGTAGCTGGACTGAGGTCGAGAGGTGTGTTCAGTACATGGCCTACCAGTGGACGCGGCTAAACATGTGTTGGGTTTAGGAAAATCTAGAACGCCATAGCCAGCTCGGCATACTGACCGACTAGCCGACTTTGCCAGGTAGATGTCAGCGCTAGTGTTGGCGCGGTATTTTGATAGTGGATAAGTACTCGAAGGCATCCGAACCAGGGTGCCTTGGTAAGTGCCACAATCACGGAGTATGTGTTCGGTACCACGGATACCTGATTGCTAGTCTGTGGCTGTCCTGATCATCTAGATGGTCTGGTGGGGAAGTCGTTGACCAAGGCTGTGGCAAGAGCATCCCCACCAGGACAATCGATATAAGCACGCTGCGACTGGTACAGGCTTGAGGATTTGGAAACGGATAAAGAACGGCCTTAGGCGGATCGGAAGCAGCCTAAGTAGTCTTTCTTCAGATTTATGTCCAAGGCAGAGCCCACATTCCAGCCTCTGCTTGCTGACGAGGGTTATGTGAACCAGCGAGAGGCTCAGAGGCTGTGATTTAAAGCGGTTGGGTATAATGCTATGTCTGTGAGAGTTCGCTCAAACAACGTTTGAATCCTATAAACAGACGGTCGGTCTGTAGGACTATACACAGACAGACGTTTGGTGTTTGTTTGAAACCACACCGCCTGCCTAAACTCGCACACCGCTTACCTAAAATGGCAATTCTGCCAGCTCTGCCCACACTTCGCTACTTCATCGTTTTTTTACTGCTTTTCGCCCTTGCTACTGCTTTTTTCTTCCCACCACCAACATAATTACCACAAATGCTATAATGGCGACCACCAAGCTGTAACGATCACACTAAATACCCGTGAGTAGATAGAAGGTATCAGAGGGTTTATGTTAGCAATAAGGTAGTAGAGGTGACAAGTGCAATATTGAGAACGTTCTTTTGTGCAAGTGATGATCAGAAGCCGTGAGGCTATTCAGGGTCGGCTGAATACTTAGATTGACAACTAAAGAGCTAGAAAGGAAATACTATCTATTTAGTGCTGACCGTGTCCTTATATCTTATGGCCTTCACACCATCTTTAGTACTGGATCGCTAGAGTCGACCTGCGACTCTTGCGGTCCAAACCCTAACCCTATGACTACCTAATCTTCTTCTGCTGATATAAGGAAGGTTCCCCGCCTGATGTGTTGGTTTTCAGGCTTCCGATGGCACAGCTGACCGCTGGCCTGTTCCTTGACCTGCTGTTGGTCCTTTGGGTCATAACAAGTATATTAATTTCAGTCCCAGATGGCTGATAGCTCCTTATTAAAGATGCCCTTAGCCTATGTTATGACCCAGACAGTGGTTGGGTCAGAAATCAGGCCAACGCAGGAAACAGGGATCGGCCAACCCCGCAAGGCATTTCCTTATGAACACAGTCACTTATTTGGCAGAGGATATGACTAAGTATAGGTCACATGATGGATCACTCCGATACAATGACTAAGGCTAGTGATCCAGAGTTGGATCACCAGGAGCGTCAGTCAGGTTGGATTACTTGGATTACGTCGGTAATCCCAGACCCACAGCCTAAGAGTAATCCCTTACTAAAGAAGGTATGAAGGCAATAGGATATAAGGACACGGTCAGCACCAGATAGATAGTATTTCCTTCATAGCTCTTCAGTTGTCAATCTAAGTATTCAGTCCACACACCTGAATAGCCTAACGGCTAATGATCAGCACTTACACGCAAGAACACTTCTCAATATTGCCCCAGTCACCTCTACTACTGTATTGCTAGCATAAACCCTCTGACACCTTCTATATACTCACGGGTATTTAGTGGGATCATTACAGCTACTTTAAAGGTTTCAGACCTATACCCAGAGCTGCTATTAATTAAGCTTGAAAAAGCGTTTGTAATATGCTTTAATAAATAAATATACGAAATCCACTGGGTAGCTAACACTTTACGCCCTAATTGCTACGGCTTAGACTTGAAGCTTCCCCCAACAGTCTTTAACACAGCTCGCAGGCATCTACAGCAAAATCCATCTAATCTAGCTCTAAAGCGCGATATCCGCAAATTTATATACTTCCGCTTCAAATCCGGCGGACCGGATAATTACTTTGCATATAAGGCTATGGTTTACAATAATAGCTTTAAGGCAGAGTTAGTATAGAGGACCCTCCTCCTCCAGGGCTCTATGCTCGCAATAGTAGCTATCAAAGTCTTGAATAACCTAGCAAATTCAATGCCCTCGGGAACGCTTATTCTCCGCTGTCATACGCATCCATAGCAAAATTCGGAACCGGCTTTCTACAGAGACTGCTGACCTACAGATTTTCTACTTCATTAATGACTGTGTGCTTGGGCGTCTGAAGGATCCTACCGTTATCCGCTGGGCAGAAAAGGACTGGACTAGACTGGAGGACTTATATCTCGACCTAATCAAGGATACCCACGGCCAGCAGTCTTATATAGGCCTAGAGGGTCACTGGTATAGCGTATCATAGGCTATAGGTGATATCCTTGCGCTGGGCATAGAGCTAGAGGAGGAGGAGGGAGCAAAGGAGGAGGCATGAGAGCCCGAAAATGGCGCTATTCACAGTCCAAAGGCGGCTAAAAGTCGTAGGAAGGGGAGGTTTTGATAGCTTTTTGACAGTATGAGGAAAAGTTGTTTGTCTGTATATAGCCTCATAAACGGTTCAAACAGATAAACGTGTTTGCAGGAGGGCGAACCCTAATGTCTGTGGAGGTCCCCGTCATTTGTACCCTAGGCCGCAACTTAGACTATATATTGAGATTATTCTCGTCCGAGCAAGACATGAGTTGATTTCATTTCATCTTGAACCCGATAGATATGGCAGACCCGTCACCGTGTTTCTGAACTCCCTAGTCCTTCGCCCGTCAGTCTTTAGCGCCCATAATATCACACAGGGGGACATAATTCGATCCCTCTAAACTTTGATCCATATCATGCCACACCAGCGGACCCCAATAAGGTGCAGGCCCTGGACGCTTTGGGAGAGGGAGAACAACCCCGTCGCCACGTCCCAGCACCTCTCGTTCCAACCAAGGCGCCATCCCGCCGTACAAACACAGTTCCAACTTCACGTCGACCAATCTTTCCAGGGAACCGCACATTGCCGTCACGACGTCGATTTCGAAATCGTAAATGAACCGAAATATCGCGTCCGTGTCCCCGTCTATTGCGCAAGGGCCCTCCATCAGCAGCCACGCACACTGCGCCATATCCACAGCGATGCTCAGAGGCGGAAGGTCCGCACGCGCCGCGAGGAAACCCAGGACCTCCCGTCAGTTAGTTGTATAATCCAAAGTTGGATGCGAGTACACCCTAGTGACATTCTGGAGATATCACGCGGGATAGCCACATGCCTGCGCACCGCCCTCCACCCAGCCCACGCATTGGCCCGGACTCATGGTGAATTTGATGCGCTGCAAGCGTTCCAGGGCTTTCTGCGGGATCATGTCGCGCGGGAGGGAGAGCGTGAGCCGCAGGTCATCCTGGCAGAAGTCGAACAGGGCGTTGGGGTAGAAGGTGTCGAGAGCCGCTTCCTGGTACATCTAGCGGTTCACGAGAAATAGCGCCGTGGGCAGGACGCGGCAGCGCCAGCGCGGTGCGCAGGTGAGACGCGGGCGGGCGCGAGGACGAGTGAAGAGGTGACAGCTATGGCATGCTGTTAGTTGTTCTTTCTATTCACTTTTTTTCCAGAGAGGGTGAGGGTGAGGGGTAGTATATTTGGGCGACAATCTTGCTGTTGGGAATGTTATGGCTTAGGGGGCTCGGCTGACCATTCTGATACTGATCTTTGCAGTTCGAAGTCGAAGACTCCCGGCTCAAGCTTCCCGTTGCGGGTCACCAGGCATTCGAAGCGAGGGTCGTAATCGCCAGTTTCGGGAGGGCTGAGGTGTGTGTGTTGGATGGCGCGCAGTCTCAGCTCTAACGGTAGGGAATGGAACGAGGCTGAGGGCATGTTGCCATTGATGAATCTTGCCTCATCTGTGGCTGGTGACTAAGTGGTGCTGTGAGCGGCCGATGTGTATGAACATGAGCCCAAATCGGGTGGTAGCTGTTTGTCGAGACTCGACTCCATAATGGGAGACGCTGGACTGTTGCAAAGTCAGCAACTGGCAAGGTTGATGAGAAGCTTAGCTTTTACCAAATCAAAAGCATTGAGAAGATCGATGAGGGAACCTTTGTTGGTGTTAGATAGTGATCAAGTGCGATGTGCATAGGATCACAAGCCTTTGAGTTGACGCCAATCGTCCTACGATACAAACACTGAAGTGGATAACTGAAAGCCTGAGTAACCTGCCAAAAATAGAACGGTCTCGGAAAACGACCCATCAGCTGATAGGTACAAACTCTTGTTCGAAGCTTCCATATGGCGAAGCCAGTGTATGAGACCTTTGGGATGCTAATTGTGCCGGGGTGCTCCTGACTGTGGGACTGTGGGATTGAGTCTGATGGATCGTAGGTCATATCGCAGTCTCATAGAGTGTCTGCAATTTGGGCGTCATCCGTAATTTGTTACATACCCAGGCGCCTTCTGGGAGCCTCTGGGTTCCCAAATTACGACGATCGTATCCACAACGGCGAGGCAATTCGTGTGTAGACCTTGAATGCAGGAGGAAGCAGAATTTCACAATGACGGCCAGCATATAAGGACACTTCTCTAAGCAGCCAGCGATATCTGACGATGGAGACATCCCGAGGTCTCCAACGCTGTTCAAGTCAGCCAGAGGGCAAACAAGCTTGAAGTTCTACATATTGCTCTATCTCTGGTGTTGATGTCCATCTTGGCCTCGTTCGAAACATCCTCACCATACTCACACCTTCATTTGGTTTACTGTCTTCATTCGAACAGTCTGGTACTGTGAAACTTTTTGTTCTGCTCCTATCTTCGCAAGTATCGACTCACCGTCCGTGTTCTGAGGACAAATCCCCACACACATGTATGACAAATAAATACAACAAAACCCTCGCGATCTTGCTCTTCGGGAAGCCTTCCAATACATTTCCACCATGGCATCTTTCCGCTTCTCCTTCTTCCTCGCCCTCCTCGCCAGTCTCCTGGGGACGGCCCTAACCACCACCCCCGGCAGCGCCATGACCCTAGGAACCGACAAAGGCAGCGGCTACTGGTACGAGCAAGTCGTCAAGCTTGCGATCGCCACGACCGCCACCAACGCCGAGGTCAGCGCCGCCGCCAAGACAGGCTACGACAAGATGGAGCCCGCGTGCCAGGACGACGCAGTCCGAGCAGACGTGCGCCATCGTCGAGGATGCCAACCACCGCTACTACGCCACCTGCGCCGAGATCAACGCGCTGGCGATTCTCAAGAACGAGGACTGGACGATCCCAGCCAGGGTTGCCAAGATGGTTGCGTATAACTCGGTCGAGGACTTTTTGAAGCCGTGCTCTGAGAAGGAGATTGAGGGCCACCAGTACCCCGGTTGCTCGACTATTCTGAAGGAGGCCGCGTATGCACAGATCGAGTTTTGAAACACTGAACATTTATAAATACCTATGTAGCACCTGGGTTGAGTACCAAGCGCAGTATAGGTAGAAAATGATGTACAGTGGTTCCCCTAGAAACAGAATGTCTGGGAATAGAATATTGGCCCAAGATAGAATACATATTTTCAGGGATGGGCACTTTTTTGGTGAGGAATAGCGTAAATCGGAGTATCTCATTTATTTTGGGGATATATTATTCCTGGGGTGGGGAGAGGGGAAGTGCCGTTGCTTTTTAGGTGATATTTTGCTTATTTAGGAATTGATTTTGGGTGCTGAGCCGGCTACTTTTGGTACAGTGTATAGTATTTCCGGCCAGGTATCTCTATAACACATTTCCACCAAACTATAGTGTTATTGTATTGAACATTCATCAGAGAGTGAAGGTGTGGCTGAGTGTGTATGATGGATGTGGTTGTGTTGGATTATTGTTTTTGGTGTGAATGTGGCCCGCGCATAGGGGGACCCGCTCCCTGGTCGTCACCACGAATAACAAGTTCCCCTAAAATGGAGTATATCTTCCGGGATGAGTCTCAATCTATTCCTGAGGGAACCACTGTACTTAGAGTTGTACGATAGAGCAGTAAAAAGGACCAGGAACCCGGGATGAGAATAATAATAACTAGTGCGCGAATACGCTCTCAAAACGTATCCATTACTGCTGTGAGTTTTGCCGGTGATTGATCGATGCAGAAGTCGGTGGAGCCACAAAGCCGTCCTCGAAAGGCTCGGAAGCACATGAACCAGCCTTTTCCAGTCCATGGTCGTGTTGCCTGAAGGTGAATTTTGATGAGTCAATGATTCCAGTGAGGCTCGCAGCTGTGCTTCGAATTTTGTGGACCTCTGAATACAGCCGGTTGGGCAGCAAGCACCTCATGTGAAATCATACACCAACAAACTCTCCCTCCCACCCCGCGCCTCCTTTAGCACAATGACCATCTCATCATCAAACCCGACCCAGTTCCTCCTTGCCTCCCAATCTCCGACCACCCCAACAGCAGTACCCAAATCGCCATCATCCTTCACACCACTGCCGGGGCGAATCTCGACGCTCCGACTCCTCAGCCCCGACGGCCTGCCCTCAAGCTCCCACACGCGCATCTCGTCGCCGCGCGAGCTGACGCTGACGGCCTTCCCGCGCGCCGTGATCTCGGCGTCACTGATGCCCGAGGTATGCCCCCAGAGCCGGATCCCGGGGGAGATGGAGAGCGCGGCGGTGGTGGAGGTGCATAGGTGCAGGATGAGGGTGTTGTCGGTGAGAGTGGCGAGGAGGTACGGGTGGGTGTAGCTTAGGGTTGTTGGGCCGCGGGGTGTGGCATAGGCGCGGTGGTGGATTGTTGGTGGGGAGGATGGCGGTGGTGATGCGAGGCGGGACCGCGCTGTGGGCGGTGGTGTTGATGGGTTTCGGGGTCGTGGGGTGGTGGTTGGGACCGGCGCTGTGTAGGCTAGGCGTGTGGTGATGGTGGGCGTGCGTTTTGGGTTGGGGTTTGGTGTGATGTGTAGGTCTTGGATGCCGATGGACCAGCCTGAGCGCGTGAGGAAGGTGTATGCGATGGAGGCGACGGTGATCTTGCCTGTGTTTCGTATGGAGAGCGCCAGCGGTGGGTCTGATGTGTGTGATTTCAAAGAGGTCATGAGGTATGGTGCTGGCAGTGACGATGCGTTGTGCTCGGACGTGGCTGAATGTGCTTTCGGGCCCGGATTGGTGGCCCGGAAGGATATAGGAATTTCTTGACTATCGCTGTCGCTCTCATAGTCAACGTCGATGTCTGGCTTGTCCGGGACGTCAAAGGTATAGAGAGACACCAGGACAGCCCCCGTCGCCGTGAGCAGATACGGATGCGAGTAGGCCATCCCAACCAGCCCGCCATTGCTAGACTTCTCGTGCCGGTACCGCCTCACCAGGCATTTCTCCTCGCTGGCCAGTGTCCAGACCCCAAGACTCCCATTCGTGAACCCAATGGCGATGTCCAAGGTGCCGTTGTCCAGTCCGCGATCGTCGATGGCCATGCAGCTGGGAGCTGCCTCGTCTTCGTCTCTGGCGTCGCGGAGGTCGATCTGCGCGACGACTTGCCGCGTCTTCAGATCCCATGCTCGCAGTCCAAAGGTCGCATCTGCAGTGACTGCAAGGCCTTCAACGACTTTGACCAGCATCTTGGTTCCGCCCTCGTCGCCGTCAACGCTTGGCGTGTGCTGTCGAGAATCCGTATCCAAATCCGGCCCGAGCTTGACCTCTTCCACAGCACATTTTCCCCTCGCCCAATTATGCCTGATCTTAAACTGCCTCAGCCAATTAACGCCGCGGTCCTTGTCCCCAGAACCATCCCTCTTCAGCGCAGTCCTCCCCGCCTGCGCATCACCCACCACCCCCTCCTCCCTCACCAACCCCCCCAACCTCCCATCCGCCCAAAGCGTCCGCCGCCCCTTATAATGCAACTTCCTTCCGCCCCGCGCGCGCGCCGGCCCCGGGATGCGCAGCGCGCGCGGCAGCACGAAGCGCGCGTAGTAGAGCGCCTTCCAGAGCTGCGAGTCCTGCGCGAGGCGGTGGAAGCGCCGCGACACGGGCGCAAGCGAGTGCAGGAGCTGTGGCGGGGTGAGGAAGGCTAGGATCCGGAGGAGGAGCTCGTCCGAGAGCGGGGTGAGGAAGTCGGGGCGTATTCGGGCAGGCCGCGCGTGGTGGCGCGATGATGGCTGGTGGCGTTTCGCGGGTGGCGATGGGTCGGTGGAGGCGTTGGGGCGCGGGTGTTTGGGAGGCATGGTTTGTGTGTTTGTATCGAGGGGGCTCGGAACAGAAGGAGGTTGCGCCTCGGCGTGGGAAAAGCGGCGTGGAGATTTCGATGTGGTGTAGTTCAAAGGATGGCGCTGGTTGTGAATGGTCGAGTACGCACCGTTTCGGACTCCAGGCCGGACTTAAGGAAATGTTAGTGGGGGACTTTGCCAGCCTGCGTGAACAGGCGGAAGCCGCCGTACCAACTCAACAACGCAACGAGCAACCCGGAACTATGCGTTCAATTTCCAAGTTTGGTCTTTGCATGTGCGTTTCATGGGGCCCACGGAGCGTTCTCTCGATAATTTTGGTTGGAAATGGACTGGACAGCGCGCAGGATTTTTTTCTTTCTTTTTCTTTCCCCAGAGACCATGTCGACGTGGTGATGTGCGCTGAGGAGAGACTACCAAGTACTTAGCACCTAACACGTACCTAGTAGGTAGTCTACCAGTCTACCACCAGTCTGTAACAATCATTATATTCCAAGCAAGTAAGGAGGAGCAGCTTCTTCCCCGAGACTACTGGATGTTCGGTCAAGCTGAATCGCTGGAGCCTCATGTACTGCTAGCATTATCATGCCGAATGTAGAATGATGCTGCAAGAAATACTTGGAAATGGGCAGTGATAAAAGAGATTCGACAATTTTGCAACGCCGAACTAGTGCTTTGGGCTGTAGCAGAAGCACTGAGCATTTTTGAAGAAGTCAACGAACTGGCCATACTAACCCGTCCATGTCCAGGAGAGCCAGTCCACCACACAAAGTGTTACCGCGTGGATTTAACGTGGTTGTACATCGGGCTCCGGGGTTGACTTGACTGGAAGGCCGGGCAAGTACTAGTACTGTATACAATACAGCGCGCACATTTGCAGAAATATTGCAGATCCACGCCTCTGGGCCCTTGGGGAGATGTACGAACACTGAGAAGTAAAGACATGCGATAATGGGGGATCGAATCCCAGCCCGTCCACAGAAAGAACCCTCAAAGTGGTATGGCACAGCTCCCTCCAAGATCCGGGGCGAAGGGGGGGGGGGGGAAATGGCAACGAAGTCCAAGCAGGGATCGTGGCGAAAATGGAGACGGGTCCACTTATCCATCATCAAGCTTTTGCCTCTCACAACGACAATGGCACGGCGACACCGCCCAAAGATCCTGTCCAGCATATGCCAAAAGCATGCCTGATCGCGCCTGACGTTGCATCCGATCCTTTCGGGTCCCACTGCCATCGAGCGTCGCAGTTCACACTTACCTTCCACAGTACTTCCTTGCGCCTCGGCTCCCGCGGACCCCGCTTCCATCGTGCCGTGGCATGTTGATATCGTTGGTTCTCCTGCGCCCTGGTCGTGCGTGCGTGCGTGTCTTGTCTGCATGTGCGCTGCTGAGAGAAGAGGAGTCGGGGTCCATTCGATCGAGGCCATTGGGCCACAACCCGCTCGTTGTTTTGTGCACGACTGGAATCGCTACTTGCTTCTTCGGATCCGAAGTGTCGCCGCCGCCACCTTGTCGGGATTCGACTCGTCTGCCCCCTGACATCCTGACTGATATCAGAGCCTGGGTCAAAGAGTAGCCCCTCTCCAGATCGAACTAATCCGAACACTCCGCTCGCTCAACTTTTGTCAGTCGCTACCTTGTGTGCGGCGGCTCCACTGCTTGTAGCACGATGGCTGCTGAGATCGCGGCCCGGAGAGCGAGCGAGGCAGATGCTGCCGGAGCAGGAGACTCGAAAGACAGCGGCATCATCCGCGCGGTACGTAGGTTTTGTCTGCTAATGCTGAAGCAAATTCATGGCACATAAGCTTGGATGGGAGAACAAGTTCGTTCCTTATGTGAAACGCCGTTTCCGCACAAGCCCCACAACCTCCATTCCGTGCACCCAAGGGACTGACATATACTCCCATCCTAGTGCGACCAATGCCGGATACGGAAAGTGAGTCTTGTCCGCGGAGACCCTTGAGTGGAGCATATGGATTGGGTGTGCACAACAACAGCAACAACAACAACAATAACAACGACAACAACGACAGCAGCAACAACACACCCACCTGCGCTTCGACAATTTGAACCACAAGGCTGACGGCGGCCTGTTGGCCCTCCTCCTCGTCAGATTCGCTGTGATAAAGAATCACCATGTTCCAATTGTCGCATAGCAAACCGCCATTGCAGCTCCACGGGCGTTGGCCAGAAGCCCAGAGAGGCCAGGCAGAGGGTCTTGATCTCTACGCAATAGTGCGTCCAGTCTTGCTTCCCGTCGTGATGCTCACGACTCGTTGGCGTCGTTTCTATCTCCCGAGCAACTCATGGTCGATGGCCCATACAGCCTCGCACAACACTGACCATTCCCACAGTGAGCGCAAAATCGACCACATAGAAGAGCGCCTGGGCTCGATCGAGAAGCTGCTCCGCGAGCTAGTCGCCAACACGCGCACCAACAACCACCCTCCCCCCGAGACAACCACGCTCCCAGCCCACGAGCAGCCGCACCACCACGCGCCCACCGCCGCGGCCGCGCCCTCTGAGTCCGAACACTCCGTCTCCACCATCACAGCAGCAGAACACCACCAGCACCAACAACACGATGCCGCCTCCGGCGCATCATCCACGCCCTCCCCGCGCCTCGCCACCTCCAACGACCTCGACGACGCCTCCGCCTTTGAAGGAAACTCCTCGCTCACAGCCCACACGCAATTCGCCTCCGACTTCCTCGAGCACGCCGTCTCGCGCACCAGCATCACGGCCTCGCTCAATCCCAGCATAACCGCAGCGTTGTCCTCCCTCAAGCAAATCGTGGGCCTCTCGCGCCAGCACCACGCCCGCGGCGCCATCGCCCGCCCTGCGGCCCCCGAAGTACGCTTCGCCCATCAACACGCGCTCCCCTCCCGCAGCAGCAGCAGCAGCAGCAGCAGCGGCAGCTTCCGCGACCTGCCCATGCCGCCCATCGCAGCCGTGATCCCCATCCTGCGCGAGATCAAAGAAACGCCGCCGGGCACCTTTACGCTCATCAGCGTGTGCTGCTTCATGGCCGTCGACCACTTCGCCGAAGCCTGCCGGCGCGTGTACTTTGCGCTCGACGAGGACTTCAGCCAGGCGACGTTCATCATCGTCAACACGGGGCTGTACTACCTCTTCCAGGAGAAAGCCGTGCTAGCCGGCAGCGGCGCCGGCGCAGAGTTCAAGGGGTACTACGAGCTGTGCCGCGCGAACCTCGAGACGGGCCTCGCGCACCTGCGCTTCTTCCTGGGCGCGAGCATGGAGACGATCGAGGCGCTGCTGCTGGGCGCGAGCTATGCGATCGAGGTGAGTCGGCCGAGTCTCGCGTGGCAGCTCAACACGACGGCTGCGCAGCTGTGCCAGGACCTGGGCTACCACCGCGTCGTAACCGGCGCGGCAGCGGCGCAGGCGCAAGCGCAGCAGGTGCCCGCCGAGGCGATGGACGACAAGAAGGCGATCCTGTTCTGGTTCAGCTACATGCTGGACCGCGGGCTGGCGCTGCGCCTCGGCCGCGCGCCGGTGATCCAGGACTTCGACGTGACGCTGCCGCGCGTGATCGGCCGCCAGGTCAACGCGACGGATATGTGGAAGGAGATCCTGAAGCTGTGGATTGCGCACGCGGACGTGCAGGGGCAGATCTACGAGAAGCTGTACAGCCCGTCGAGTCTGGCGCACCCGGTGGGGGTGCGCGTGGAGGCGGCTAGGGGACTGGCCGCGCAGTTGAAGGGGATTGCCGAGCAGGCGGGGCTTGTGCGCGGCGCCGAGATGGGAGGGTATCGGCGGGAGGGCAGTGGGTGGGCGGAGGCGCGGAAGGCGGCGGTTAGTGAGATGGTGATGAAGAGTGATCAGGTTAGCTTTTTGAGTAGTTTGACGTTGGTCTATCGCGCGCTGCCGCCGGGTGGGGCCGGGGGCACATTTACGGCGGAGTGTATTGAGACGGCGCGGATGGCGATGCAGACGCATGAGGAGTGTATGCGGATGATGGGGAGTAATCTGTGGGTGGCGGCTAGTTACATTCACTGGTATAGCCCTTTTCGCTCTCGCCGGATTCCCGGTCTGTTGCAAGCTCGGATTTTGCTGACAATTTGCCAGGACGATCCTGTACGCGCCCTTTGTCCCCTTCATCGTCATCTTCTGCCACATCATCGAGACGTCGGACGTCGCCGACCTGCACCGCCTACGCGACTTCATCGACTCGCTCCAGCCGACGTGCGCCGTCTCCGAAGGCATCGAGAAGCTGCACCGTCTGTTCTCGGTGCTGTACAACGTCGCCATGCTCTACGTGGAAGCGAAGAGCAAGAGCAGCGCTGGGGATGGCCCGCATACGCAGGACACGGACATGGCGCCCATCGGCAACGAATTCGACGTGTATTTGAGTGCGCTGGGGTTCATGCCGGTGGACGAGCATGCTGCTGCTGCTGCTGGCGGAGGGATGCCGGTGGGTGCTGCCGTGGCTTCGTTGAGTGGGAGTCCTACGGGGCTTGGAGGCGATGCGGCAGTGGGCTTTGCGGCGGCCGGTGGCGGGGTGACGAACGCTATGGCGTTGCAGCAGCAGCATCAGACGAACCAGTTGGGCGATTGGTTTAGTGGAAATCGGTACATGATGGGGTTGCTGGAGGAGGATCTGAGCCAGTTCCAGCCGAATGCTTGGAGTAGCGGCGGCGTATGATACCAAGCGTCTTTCTTGGGTAGCGGTAGATGGCGCCAGATAATCGCGGATGCACCAATCCTTGACTGTGAGCCCTCTTGCCTAGCGCGTGACTTGCAACAGTGCTTAGGTGGCTGCAGCTTGAGCTGTCGACCGGGCTCAGCTGAAGCTGGCCTGGTTTGAAGGGCACGGTGACAGGTGGATCCGGATTCCGATCGAGGATCGAAGCTGCGACCACGACGGTGGCAGCTGCGTTGCGTTCAAGACTTGTCCTCGGCCGTGACCCGCGCAGACTTTGTCCAGCTTCGTCTGGCTCGAGAGTAATGGCTGTTTCTTCATCGCCGCTTCAGTCGGTAGGGTATCGCGGATCGTACACCTCATAGCCCTCATCCTCCGTATCGCTCTCCATCGACTCACGCGTCCCCGCAGCCCTCAGCACCGCGCTCTTGACCTTCACATCCTCCTCTTTCTCCTCCTCCTCCTCCTCCTCCTCCTTCTTAACCTCGACCTCCGCCTCCCCCCCAACCGGCGCAAAGGCACTCTTGAACCCACTCTTCTTGAACCCGCCCTTCTTGAACCCTCCGCCTCCACCCGCACTGGCAGCAGGCGCACCGCCTGTCCCCGCCCCAAGCTGGATGCTGATGACGCCGTCGGCCTTGGCCTCGGCCTTCCGGGCGCGCGCGGCGGCGGCAGGATCGCGGGTCATGGCGCGCATCTCCTTGAGGCGGACCTTGTGCGAGTGGTCGTAGGACGAGAGGTGCGCCTCGTACTCGTTGTGGCGGCTGTAGCCTTTGGAGCACAGCTGGCAGTAGAAGGAGGCTGCGGCCTCGCGCGCCGAGGCGGTTTGTGCTTGTGGGAGGGTCTGGTGGCGGGGTGGCATGGTGGGCGATGCTGTGGTGTGTGTATGCCGGGGGGGGTGAGCTAGTGAGGGATGTGGATGTCGAGTTTGGGCTGTGAGTGTCGATGTGAGTGAGTGAGGTTGCAGGTGACGAGCCAAACGTTCCGTGGTGGAGTTGAACGTCGTTGATGTTGGCCTGTGGCCTTTGCCTGCCGCGCTACAAGTGGCCGGGTGCACAGGGGCGTCCAGGGCAGGTGTCAAACAGCAGCGCTCCGACAGGCGCTGACCTCCAGTGGATGCTCCAGTGGACCGAGGACCCCGGGATTGTCAACGTCACTGACCGGGACAGGGATCTTCAGGCACCTCAAAGAGGCCCGGCATTTCCTCAACATTTGATGTTTCCGAGGCCCACGTGCCCTTTGATCCTACCACTGCGACGTCGTTTCTTCCTCTTTTCCTCTTGCCTTACCCTTCATGCCTCGCCCCCGAAGCACTGCAGCTGGGTTGGCGTTGTAGCGAACATGGACTACAGCAGGTCGCGGTCCTTGCGGACGACGCCCTCGCAAGAGACGCTGATCTCGCTCATGCAGCTCGAGCCGCTTCCCATGGCAGATACCGAGAAGGACCTGCCTGCTTTGCCAGAAGATGACCACGAGGACGACCACAGCTCGAGCTCGAGGTCACTACCTCGAGGGCACGCGAGGACGACTTCGCTAGGCCTCAGTGGGAGCAACCATGGCTCGATCTACTACCGTACGGCGGCGGCGGCCCCTCCTCTTCCACAGAAGCCCAAGACTGACACTGCCTCCAGTAACGCGCATCCAGCGCTACTCAACCTACGCCCTCTCCGCCTTTACTGCAATCCACCTCGCCAACACCTCCATCATCCCGCTCATAACGCGCTCCGTCCCCGCCTCCGAATCCTACCTCCTCCTCGCCCGCGAGATCTACCAAACCCCCCTCAGCGAACCTCTCTTCGTCGCCCTCCCCATCGCCGCGCACATCGCCGCCGGCCTCGCCCTGCGCTTTGTGCGCCGGCAGCAGAACCTCGCCCGCTACGGCGGCGCCACGCCCGCCGTCTTCCCGCAAAAGTCCGCGACCATGTCGACCACCTCCTCGCACACCCACCGCAGCGCCTGGCCGGCTGTCAGCTACATCTCGCTGTCGGGCTACGGCTTCGCGGCCGCTCTCGGCGCGCATGTTGCCGTCAACCGCCTGCTGCCGCTGTACGTCGAGGGCGACAGCAGCAACATCGGCCTGGCGTACGTGGCGCACGGGTTCGCGCGGCATCCGGTTGTTGCCACTGCGGCGTATGCGGCGCTGTTGGGGCTTGCGTGTGGACATATGGTCTGGGGCTGGGCGAAGTGGGTTGGCCTTGCGCAGCGGGCTGGGTGGACTGCGGATCTGAAGAGGGTGGGGAGCACGAATCACCGCGAGGAGGATGTGCGGCGGAGGAAGACGCGGAGGCGTATATGGCTGTGGGTGAATGGCACGGCGGCGGCGGTCACGCTTGCGTGGGCTGCTGGCGGGCTGGGGATTGTGGCGAGGGGTGGGCGGATGGTGGGTTGGGTGGGGAAGGGGTATGATGAATTGTTTGACTTTGTGGGGCTGTAGAAGGACGCTGAACCACAAGTCGTGCTTTTGTGTCAAGCTCCACAAAGCAGGCACGGCACACTGAAAACGATGGCCGACCAGACCAGCCATGAGAAGAAGAAACTCGGACGACCACCTCTATCAGATATCACGAATCAACACACTCCTCATAAAGCTACATGCATGGCTACTAATCACCGGGTTACTGATTGTTGACGGAGCCCGCCTTTTCTCCGGGTGGGAACATCAAGCCAGGCCAAGTCAGTATGGATACTCGCCAACTGTAAGGGCGCCGGGCCACGAAGGCTTGTGGTAAGGAGCAAACGATATCAACATGGTTGGCACTGGTTCTCGGTAATTCATTTGCATGCACGAGGTGGGATCTGTGATGATGTTCCTACAAGTGAGAGCTTCTCCAAGCTGTCTTCAATTTGGTCCCCGGGGCATGCTGATAAATCCGGGCGTCTAGTTTGAACAATGCAACATAGCTGCGTTGCATGAAAGGCCATGTAAGACATTGTAACGCAGCGTAAACGTATTGTCGATGTTCGGCGGCGCCAGAGCGAATGGTGGTTGGTATACGAGGATATAGCTGTCGTTTACGTAGTATCGATCGAGAAACCAGAAATCGATATCAACTCCGACGAGTCAGAGGCTCGGGTTTGGAAGAGCGGGACGATCTTGGACGTCGGTGTATTCCTGTAGCGTCTGTTCGGTATATTCGCCGCTGATGACCTGGGCCTGAACTTCAACCACAAAACCTGTAGAACACGCATCTTCCAGCCTCGAAAGGCGTCGGCGAAGTGACTCCAGAGAATGAAGAGTCGGCTCCTACCCCAAGAGCTCTGAGCCACTCTACCACAGCTATCACACCGGTGTTGTTCGCGTATGCCGTCAGCGCTGGGCGGGCTGGCCCAACATTTTTAGCTTCAATGCAGAACGTATTCCAACGCGATGTGTTCTGGAGCAAATACTTGAGTGGTGAGCCTTCGAGGGATACGAAGCTGCAATTGGTATGACCCCGAGTACAGTTCAAACCAACGTGGTCTGTAATGTCCATGCACTGCGTTCGTATAGAAAGAGTGCTAAAAGGATCCCATGTACAGTTAGTTACCTGTGGGACAGCTGGAAGGGGGACTGGGCAAGGTGGCCAGATTCGAGGACAGCAACCCGTTGAGAGCAGCTGCTTGTATCTTGTACGGGAGAGCCGGACCTAGTAGGGTGACGAAGTTGGTCGCGCGACATCTCCTGCGATAACAAAGACGAGATGCTGCTTACAACCAACCACCTTCGGCCGTGGCCGAATAGTTGCGGTGGGTATCGTACGTATGTGCCGCTGCCGCTTGTGCCTGAATGCCGGTCTCAATAGAGGAATGAGAATAAGATGAAAGTGTCTGCGAAAAGAAATTATCGAGAGCCAAGGTAGAAACAGTAATCACTGCCCCAAGACTGGCAAGATGTCTGCTAACAAGGTTAAAAGTGTCTTTGCAGGTGTTTGGATGTCCCTACCTACACCGAAGTCTGAGAGCAGTTAAAAGCTTCCCGAGGCCCTCGACTTGCAGCATCGTAGTATGGCAAGTCTCGCAGAGACCTTGGCTGTGTATACCAGGTCCAGCAGAGCTGGCTGATGCATTGTGCGATTGGAACCCACAGGCTGCTGCGGAATACGGTCGACACAATTGCAACGTTGGTATTCAGGGTGATATCTGCCCCAACTCATTTCCATAAGGGAGCTTCTTGGTCGCGCGAAAGGTCCGCAGTACTGCAATGAGACCAGTGAAGGACGCGGTTGTCAGAATTAAGCAGGTAATTTTCCGCCGGAAGCTGCGTAGGATCGAGGGCTTTTCCCCTGGGACGCTTGGTGTTGAAAAGCATTGCTCGCTGGTGTCTCCTATATCTTGCTCGCTCCCAAGCAGTGACACTGCAGAACCATGCTGAACTCGGCATGTATCCGTCAAGTTACCTGCGTATTGAGTGCGTATTGGTTTTCCATTGTTTTGAGTCGTTTGTGAGCAGGTATGGGAAGCGAGTAGTGTGGGTTTTGCAATGGGATAGACCGGGCGAAGACAAGAGGGACCTAGGTACAGGACGTGCTGAGAGACCGGGTAGGGAACGCAACATACTGTAAATCAAGTGATATCGTCCAATATTGCTTGAGCCCTGCCGAACGCCAACTACTTCAAACAAGAGCTGGAACATCAGTGGCCGCCTAGCCGGCGCGCAGCCCTTTCAGCCTTGGGCTGTGGTTTTTCGTGAATTCGTGCCCACTGGAGACGACATTTTGCTTTGCACGAGACCTCAACCACGCCCCATGGCGCGAGCTCTTTGCCGACAGCCAGATGCAAAATCGATTCGTCTTGCAAGGTTCTCAGAACCGGCTCTCGCTTGTTGATACCTTTTAGCGTTTATGACACCAAGATTCTGGCCACGCTTCAACAAACGTTGTTATTCCCGACGGCGGCTTCGTCTCCATAGCCACAGCTGCACTGTGAGCCTTTCCCCAAGTCGCCTACGGGTATGCCTTGCTCCTTTTTTTTTTGTCCAAAAGCGTCCATGTTCCGGCGAGGTGCGTCAAAACCGCTTACCCGCTCATGCACATAGTGTCCCACGCGCCGGGGGCGAGAGAACTCTGCGACATTTGAGGATCTTGAGTGGCTGTGCAAATGCAGGAGGCTCGATAACATGAGGTAACGACACGCCTTCTCGATTCTCTGAGAAGGGCCGGCGCCCCCCTCTCCTGAGGCCTCATTTCTCTCGGCTCTGTTGACCCGCAACTTGGTCTTTCAAGTCTGGGTACATGCCGAGCCACAACAGCTAGGTCATCGTATAGTTCTCGATTCTTCCGTGAATAGTCTCGACGCTTCCTTCACTACCCAAGTCAAGCCCCGGCTAGGGATTCTGCCTTCACCATGGACCCAGCCGCCATCATTGGTACGGTTTCGGCAGCCATCAGCTTTGTCGAGTTCACCGGCACCATCATCAAGACTGCCAGGGACATTGCAGAGTCGAAGCATGGCGCCACTGCCGACAATCAAGCCTGCCAGGAGGATGTTCAAGCGTGTCAGCAGAGATTGCAATCTTTTGGCGTCATGTTCACCGCAGCCGCCGCCAAAATCGTCAACGACGGCTCCCAGGACTCCTCGTTTGACGATGCTCGGCAGATTCTGAAGCAGCACATAAGCAACTGCGAAAAGTTGAACGATCGACTGTTGAATTTGCTTGAAAAGACAACTGCCCAGCCATCGGACCACAATTCACAGATCGTCCACAAAGTCAAAGGAAAACTGCGCAGTCTACGGACGAGATCAACTCCCGTCAACCGTCCTGGCCCGCCCACTCCGGAACCAACCACATCTCTCAGTCTTCCAAGTGTCATACGTGCTACCTTGCGCACCGTATGGGAGAAAGAAGAGATCAAAGGGCTCCGCCAAGAGTGGGAACGCTGTGTGGATAATGTCAATGACGCTTTGCGACGGTATGTCTCCTTCAACCACCGCAGGAAGCGGATGCATGAATTGTTGGCGTGGGCTCGGTTCCGATCATTGGCTTCCCGGATCATGGCGTGCGCGATCTTCGCATCTGCGATAGTGGCTATAGCACAAACCAAGCGACTGACTATTCTTGACGATCAGATTCGAGAGCATTCAGGGTTTCCGTGGCTTGCAGCAGTTTGGCCAGGATACTTTGTATCAAGTGAAGCACCTCGAAAACCTGGTCCAGGAGTTGCTTGGGAGAGACACGCCCATGCTGCGGTCTTTTCTCGATGATTATCAAAAGGCTAGTTCATTAAAGGAATGTGTCAAGAGAAACCAAGAATGGATTCTGGGCGCTCTCGACTACGAAACAATGAAGATTCGCGAAGAGCAAGTCAGGGATCCTGTCAGCAACACATTCGAGTGGATTTTTCAGTCCCAAGAACACACCTTGATGCACTGGCTGGCTCACGGCAAGGGAATCTACCATGTCTCTGGCAAACCTGGCAGTGGTAAAAGCACCCTCATGAAGCTCCTTGAGAAGGAGATTAGGAAGCACGATTTGAACTTCATCTTCGCCTCGTTCTATTCGTGGAGGCCTTTCTCTGACTCTCACAAATGGCAGGTGAAAGATGAACTGTTCATGGAGCTCCTCCTAAGGTCTATTCTTCTTCAGATATTGGATCGAGATCGTGATCTCATCGCAATTGTTTTCAAACAATACTGGCACCCTCAAGACTTCACGCCGTTCAGGGATGCGGCCCAATTGAACCTCAAGCACGACGATCTCTCAAACGCCATGAACTTGATACGATTTTCGGATGAGGCCAAATCACGACATTTCTTCTTCCTCATCGATGGCCTGGACGAATTCTTTGAGCCAGATCGCCACTCCCACTTCCGGCTTGCAGCAGAGATCAATCAATGGTCCTCTCCGAACATCAAGATCTGTGTATCGAGCCGCGAGGAAACCGCCTTCATGGCAGCTTTCAGCAAATCCAACCGTTTACGTCTACACGAGGTCACGGAACCTGATATCCGTGCGCTGGTGCGGCAGCACTTTGTGAATTACAACATCTCTCGAACCGACGAAATGCCAAAGCTATCCCAAAAGCAAAGAGGCGCCCTTGAGGACATGATTTTCGAAGGAGCCAAAGGCGTTTTCGTCTGGGTTGTTTGCACCCTGAGTGAGCTGTCGGGGCTCCTCTTCGAGGGACAAGACTATGACGAGCTTGTCAAAACAGTCAACAGCTTCCAGGCTTATGATTCGTTGACAGACTTCTTGAGGAAATTAATCTCGCGAATTCCTCCATCCGAGAAGAAGAAGGCCAATCTCATTTTCTCCATTGTGGTCAGGCTGACCTTATTGAAGCGGAACTTCCATCGTACTTGGTACACATTGATTCACTACTGGATGGCAACAGAATGCCTTCAGCGAGTCGGCATCAACGCATCTGATGGCGGCCCACCATATTTGCCGAAGATGAGTCTTGCGGAGGCAGAGGCAAAAGTCACGACTTTTCGATTACGGCTTCCGACCATCACCAGAGGACTGTTAGACGTGGTGGATTTTTATGTGTACGATCCATTTGTGGAATTCAACCCGATGACATGTAAGAACCCGAACTCGTGGGATGTTGGACTGCAATTCGCACATCGCTCGGTGTACGACCTTCTCCGGACCGAGTACGCATCCGCCTTGGACTCCGAAACGAATGGAGAGCGAGTTGATGCGACTTCCTACATCTTCCAGTCAGTTGCGTCGGTCGCGAGTATCATTGAGTGGCCGTGGGATTTGGAACCATGGCAGCTTGTTGATTATCATAAAAGACTGGTACAGGAAATTCTGCAACTAGGGTCAGACGAGAACGCTCAAATTCTTGGGCCGTTTCTGGAAGAGCTCGATGAGACTCTCCTCCAGCGGCACGACTTCCTGGGACTTGATTTCAGTAGACAATCCGAGGACCTTGTATTTTACTTTCCGAATACGAGTTGTAGGAGCATCTTTGATGTGAAGACACTAAGTCAACTCGATTCGCTCGTGTGCGAAGCTCTTCTCAGCCAGAGCGGCATATGGTTCATCAAGTGGGCCGCCTCCGACAAATCCCACCCTTGGGTTCGATCCAAATCCTTCAAAAAGTTCCTGTTGGGACACTGTCTCAACATTCACCAACCCTATTGGCCTTGTTTCTCTACCATCAAGGAGACAGGTCTGCTGTCGATGCGTGAAGACATTGGCGACATCTGCAAGGGCTATCCTCCCGCCAAAGGGTCAATTTGGCTGCGCTGGGTGGTGTATGGACTTATTTGTCGCTGCAGAGGTCTCCCTGACTTCTATATGGAGTGTATCCGACTGATGCAGGACTGGGCCCGTCTGCTGACTCTAGGTGCTGAGCCGCAAGTCCTGTTTCATTGGAATCTTGCTAGTCTTGGTCTGAGACCAGCCACCGTAACTACCTTCGAGAGCGAAGACAAGGGATTCAAAGCATGCTCCACCAGTCCAAGTCAACTCGTCAAAGTAGAGGAGCCTCAATCCGTGGATCCAATTGCTACGCAGCCTTTGATTTCCAGGAATACCTCTCAGGAAGTTCGACTCGATGATGCGAACAGCAAACAAGTCGAGAATCACATGAAACTCACAACGGGCATCGATTACATGCTGGAGATATCAACGGGCTCTGGACAGAATCCTCACGAAGCGATACGTTTACAGACGGAGGATGCAAGGGGTTTCGTCCTCTCATGCGTACGAACTTACGGGACGGCTTCCGGGACCGTCACTCTGCGAGATGTGATGCAGGCCATGTTGCAAGCTGCCTCACGTGAAAGAGGGGACTACCGTATACCTCACTATAGCTTTGAAACAGGGCGTCACATACATTGTGAATCTGCGGAACTTGAAAGTCTGTACGGAAGCTCCACCACGGAAGAGCAATCTCTTGACAATGAGACATCTCGGATTCTTGAAATTGACAGTGAAGAATCTGCTGCCTTCGATCCGAGCGTCTCCCGACGAGCTCGTCAGCAGTTGAGGACATGGACTGTTGCCGTTTGGGTGGTATTAGGTTAGCCCTCGCTGCTGTGTAGTAGAGCACATCCCGAATTTGGTGGTTGCTAACTTATGTACTTGATAGGGATTCTATTTGCGTGGGCAGCAGCGCTTATCTGCCAATCTTGAGGCTGAAGACGTCGTCGGCAATGGACGATATCTGAGCGAGCAGCATGGAGCAACATGGCCGTCTTTGCATGTTGAGCTGGACTTGTACTTGTGGCTACGAAATAGGATTGGGTTCATGCTTTGAGTGGCGAGTAGATTGCTCGCCCGAGCAGGGTACGGAATGGAGCCAGGTGGCTGCGTAGCCAGATCATGCGGGCTCAGAGGGCGCCTCGATGGCGTCTACGGGGTGGGTGCCAGAGATAGTAGATGTCAACTATCGTATGGGCCTTCTGGAGAACATGGTACGTCCACGGGCGATACGCCCTGCACGTTTCGCAAGAGTCAACTTTCGTTAAAGTAACCTACTCACGAATTTCTGGTGGTGAGGGTTATGACCGCTAAATCAATCGAATCATGATAAAGTTTCCTAGAGGTGATTATCTTAGAGCTGGTTGACCTAAAGGTGATTATCCTAGGGTTGATTATCATCTCCCGACAGCGATGACGAGGCGAATCCGCCGAGTTCAGCATAGCTACGGTCAGCATTCCATCAGCTTAGTCCATATTGCATCAAGGCGGACTTTCAGCTCTCGAATCCGAAAGTACGGCCTGCCTGCGCTGGGTGTGTTGGTGAAAGCCTGTGGATTGTGTTCCGTTGCTTGAAAGTCCGCGGCCCTTTCTGATGGCAACGCTACCTAGTACTGATCTCTATATCGTATGTCTGCGGCCACGCCAACTGTCCGTCCTGCAGTTTTTGACAATTTCAGATAGGTGAGGCAACACCATTTATCAGGGTGCGTCTCGCGGGAAATAAGGCAGCATATGGTGCCCATTATGGCTGTGAGACACCTCTAGATTGTCCATGAAGCATGAAGCGCAAGGTGTTTGTGGGATATACAGCCCGGAGTAGGTCCTCGTTGGGCGCATACGCCTTGACCGCATTTCCATTGGAAGAGAGACAAGCGTAATCTACGCGCTGGACACGCACGGGAAAAAGAAGGATGAGCAGTGGATCAACGCGCCCTGGTGTGGGTCGATTCACGACTGTGCGATCACGCCGAATTGGCTCATTCTTGTGCAGTGGTGCTTTGATGCTAAGTTGAATAACCCACTTTCCGCCACCCCCCTGTTTCCGCCACCCTCGTTACGGAAGCTCATTTTCCAACCATATTATTTCAAATACACACAATATA